>PVIU01000842.1:0-57429 GCA_004026605.1 Ondatra zibethicus
TACCCATATGTATACTCATATGTGAGCCATACCCATATGTATACTCATATGTGAGCCATGCCCATATGTATACTCATATGTGAGCCATACCCATATGTATACTCATATGTGAGCCATACCCATATGTATACTCATATGTGAGCCATACCCATATGTATACTCATATGTGAGCCATACCCATATGTATACTCATATGTGAGCCATACCCATATGTATACTCATATGTGAGCCATACCCATATGTATACTCATATGTGAGCTATACCATATAGCTCAGGCTGGCCTCTATCTCCCAAGTTACAGGGATTACAATAGGCATGCATCATCACCTGGTTCCTCCACATCCCTTTCAAATCTCAACATGCTTGTTGGCTGTCCTTACTCACTTTCTGGTTCTGGTGAGTGAACTCGGGACTTAGTGCAAGCTAACCATGGGAGCACTTGTAGAGCCACGAAGTTTCTTGAGGGCAGGGCTGAGGGGTCATCACTGACACTCTAGTGGGTCTGAGGGAAGGACAATGGAGGTAACACCGGTCAGAGGCAGGCCTAATAAAGCAGCTTAGGGTTGTCCCAATTATCCTGGCTGCTACTTCTCTCCTCTGCAACTCCTATTAGTTTGTCCCATGGGCAGGAGAGCTTTTTTGTGTATTTATAACACACACACACACACACACGGTGCTGGTGATCAATCCCAGGACCTTCACACATCTAGGCGAGTCTCTATCACTGACCTTATATATATTCATGTCCTGGCTCCAAAGCTGCCCTTTGAGGATGACCCTGTTCCGCAGATCAGGGTAGTTCCATCAGGCATCCACATAGTGACAGAGATTGACATCTCAAGCCCCTGACAGCCTACCTCCCAGACCCAAGAGAAGGCTGTGACCCAGATGGCAAGAAGGGCAAGTGACAGGAGTCACCTGCCCTCGGGATCAGGGAGCAGAAATGCCCTTGTCCGTAGGAACATCCGGGAAGATCAGGCACCACTTCCCCTTTCTCCATTGGTGTCTGAGGGAAGAAAGCTGGTGTTGGCCCAGCCTGGGCTACTGGGACAGGTGGCAGATACATAGCTAGCTCTATCAGTCACACAATGGTGGGCCCAACTCCATCCCACTCTAGTGGGTCCTGCCCCGCTCAACTGCTGAGCAGGCACATCCCTAGGCCCCAGTGACCACACAGCTGAGGGATTCAAAGAGCTCAGCTTAACATCATCAGCAACCCTGAGCTCTCTTGCACACACTAGCCCAGAAGCAGGAAAACCAGGCACAGAGTTGTTTTATATTTAATTTACAAAAGAGACCCCAGAACTATAAACTATCCAGGAGCAGAGAAGTAGAGTCAGGCCTTCCCTGGCTTAGCTGTAGCCTCCTTCACTGGCAAGATGAGGGGCTTCTTGGGGGATTTTTCTCTCCCCCTTAGAACAGGGGGGGGCGGTGACATCTGCTATGGATGCCTGCTAGGCATCCCCGGACCTCTGCCCATGCCAAATTCATTTGTCTACCCCCAACAGGCTCCTCATGCCCAGATACTGTGCCAGAGGCCAGCTGGAGTGATATTCCGGGGGGAGACCCCTTTATAAGGTCCAGGTAAGGGCCATGGCTACCAAAGCCAGCAGACCGATGAGGTGGGACCCAGCCCAGGCTCTCCTGGCACTTCCAGCTGCCAGCTTATGGTCCCTTTGGCATTGCTCGCCACCCCAGCCTAAGTAGCACTGGCAGCGAAAGTGCGTCTGCAGGTAGTTGAGGTCGGCATCACTGAGCTTCCCCTCAGGTCGAAGCTGGGGTTCATTAGGTGTACGGCCAGGCACTAGCCGGAAACTGCTGGCACTGAGGTGCAGGAAGGTATTGGCGCTGGGATTGCGGCGCACACAGCGTCCATGGCCATGGCATTGGGTCCAACTGCAGTATTGGGTGGCCCAGGACACATTGACTACGTAGGGAACCAGCCACTGTGTTAGGTAATTCTTGAGGTACTGGCAGGTCTCCTGGAGGAAGAGGCCAAGGTTAGCAGGTGAGCATCGGATGCTAGCTGCCTCAGCCCAAAGCCCTGATGGAAACTGTCTACACCTCTTTCTTTCGGCAGCGGTGGAGTTGGAATCCTAGCCCAGGCAAGTGTTCTCTGAACCTCATCCTGGGCACGTTTGCTTATGTACATATCATATATACAGTCCCTGAGTCTTTACGGTCCTGTCCCTAGTGAGAAGTGGGGTGGAGACAGACTGGAACCCAGCTGTGCGGATGAGGAAGGGTGGAACTCCAGCTGTTTGGGACAGCATTTCCTCTTCCTGGGAACAGGGTGGGGGTGCCCTTCTTCTCTGTTGGGTTCAGGGACAAAGCCTCCATGCTTAGGAGGCAGCAAGCTAGACTCAGTTTATATACCCAGGT
Organism: Ondatra zibethicus; assembly: GCA_004026605.1. Lineage (NCBI taxonomy): Eukaryota > Metazoa > Chordata > Mammalia > Rodentia > Cricetidae > Ondatra > Ondatra zibethicus. Next base: position 2,384 of record PVIU01000842.1, read on the forward strand.
GAGGGTGGAAGCCAAAGTATAAATTTCCCACCAGGTTTGGCTGGCTGGGGAGGTCTCCCTTACCATACTTGAAGCATACACTGAGTCGCCCCAGAAAATGACACCAGCTGAGCCCAGGGCTGCACTCTCACCGATGGTAGAGATGAGGTCCATCTGTGTGGGAACGGATGATTACTGAGGAAAACTGACACCAGACAGGAGAGGAGGGACACACCTGTTCTAACCTGCTGACCATAGCGCAAGCCCTCCCCATATGCCTCCAGGCGGGGCTGCTTTGCTTTCTGGGTTTAAGTCCATTTCCATGCCCACTTGGGACCTTTGTCTCCAAAGCCAAGGGCACACATTCTGACTCCTAAGTCAGATGACTGGCTTTGATTCTGTGCACTTTTCATGGACTTCCTAGAGGTTCTAGGCTAATTCTCAGCTCTGGGCCTTGGTCTTATTTACAGAATGAGGAAGATGTCGCCCTTCCACAAGATTAAAAGAAATGTGGAATATGCAGTAAACTCTAGTACTTTTGGTCCCTGATAAACCCAAGCATGCAGTGGCTCCTGGAGGAAGAAGGCAAGGCCCTGGAACACATACCTGACTCAGTCCTGTGAGTCCTCGGGTGTATGTGGGGCGTGTGAAGACATACACTGGGAGGGCATGGTTTGCGTGGTGGGTGTGAGCCACACGAAGGGCCTCCTGAACACGGAAACTCACAAAGTTGCGGCTGTGTGTGGAGGAAGCCAGTGTCTCATCCAGGTACACGGAGGGAAAGAGAGCGGTGCTCTCAGCCCAGAGCCAGGCCAGCTGGTCGTTGCGTGCCACTTCCACATCAGGACAGCGGCCTGTGTAGCTCTCCCAGTTCTGGACATAATCGTGATTATAGCAGTCAGGAAAGAGGTAGAAGCCCCAGAGATGCTGAGGTCTGACTGCCTTGACATAGCGTAGTGTATTCAACATGAACTGCCGAGCAGCAAACTCAAACTCATACTGCGCCTGCTTTACTATTCGGTCTGGTGGCCAGTCAGGGTGTCGACTGGCCACCAGCTGGCGTGAAGACTGCCGGTACACATCCTTCTCCTGCCAGTTTCGCACCCATACAGGCCTCCACTCCTCCCAGTCAATGACCGCCAGCCCCCCAGGCTCCTGGGTGTGAATGTAGCGCTCCACAGATTCCTTCAGCATGGGCAGGTGTGCGCAGAGGCTACCGTTCTGAGGCACACCACCATGCACAGACATCCCAGCTGCATCGAAACGTGGATACAGGCCTAGACGGTCGTAATAGAAGGTGGTGATGTTCTGGTTGACAAAACCCTCATTAGGTGAGGCCTCCACATCGAAGGCCCTAAGGTCCAAGGGCACTTTGTGGCGCGGGGCACATTCTTGTGTGGGCACATTCCATGCCACCACAAAGGGTCGGCCAGTGAAGATGGGTGGCACTGTGGGCTTAAGTTCCACGGCCCATGCGACCTCCAGCACTAGGGCCAGTGTGATGATGGGACCCAGTCCTGCCCGCATGCTGGGGGCTACAGGAAGTGTCACCTGCCTGGTAGCAGCTCAGGAACTGAAGGAAGTGTGGGGAAGAGAACAAATCAGTCTAGACAGTTCCAGAGGTGTGCACCTTAATTCCATCTACACTCCCAAAACCCACACTGTGCTGCCCACCGTGTTTCTGCCAAGGCCGTAAGAAGTTTGAGAGATTACTGAAGGGTAGGCAAGAGACCTTAGGGACTCTGCCAAAACCACAGAATTTTCTGGAGCTGCCTGTGCCTGGGCAAGAATCTCCTTTAGGTCTCTGTCCCTTCTGAAAACGGGACGAATTAGGCTCCAGACTCACGGCCAGAGTCACTTACATGCCTATATACCATACAGTACACGGTTTTAGAACACCCTGAACACAAGCTCCACCCTAGAGGCCCCCCAATACCCCCACTAAGAACTCTTGATTTAGAGACGGGATAGCATTTGGACACAATGCATACAGAAGCTGGGAAGCTGTTATGAACACTGCAGAGGAACTGGTATCTGTACAACATGCTTCAAAGCAGAAGAGTGAGGCTGTCAGGATTTAGTCCCCGGCACCGACACTGTCTTTGGCTTGGAGTAGGCGCCCGGGGACAAAGGGGCAGCGGAGTTCGCACCGCGGTGCTCGCCGACCTGCCCTTCCCACCACAGCCACTGAAAATCTGTGCGAGTCCTCGCGACCGGCCTACACCCTCACCTCCCAGGACAAGGGGTCCCGAGTGGAGGGTATTCCTCCCGGTCTTTGTGCGGGACCCCGCCCCCGCCCCGCACGTGGGGCCAGAGTTCACCCGGGTGGGGGTGGGGTCCCTGGGTCATTTATGAAGGAGCCCCTAGAGACTCAGAGCCCAGCTCACAGGGAGAGAGTCACCAGGCTTGCAAGGCCCGCCCTCACCTCGCACCAGGCGCCACCAGGACCCACGCCAGGGCCGCCGCCATCCTGGTACCAGCCAAGCCCGCTCCGGCCCTTCGCCCAAGCACTGCCCCAGCTCGAGCCTCTGCTGGCTCCGCCCCGAGGCCAGCGGGCCCTTTAAGAATCTAGCCTCGGAGGTGGACCCATGGCAGGATTTGCGGCCTCGCGGGGAGGGTGCGTTCGCCTTCCTTTCTTCCAGTGCTGCGTTTCGAGTTCGAGGACCCCCAGACCTTCTGTAGAGGAACATAGTCATCTATCTGAGATCTAATACTTCTTGGAATCGGGATTCCCGCTAGAGTCTCAGCCGCGAGAGTCATCCAGCCTGCGATAGTACCCCCACAGTCTGTCGCCAGTGGAACAGTCCACTCTTTGCAGCCGACCTCTTAAAGGGGTAGAATACTAGATGGGGCAGGCGGGCGCGCGCGGAGGTGGTGGTATGTGGAATAAAGGCTTATGGCCGAGGCCTTGACTGGGGGTAGCTGCGGGTTCAGTCCCACATGCCTGACTTTGGACTCTAGCAGTGTGGGCCCTTTGTGTAGTATAAGAGATTTTGACCGGAGTGAATCCGGAGCCGCCAGGGACATTAACGACCCGCCTTCTCGGATCCCAGACTCCCTACTCTAGTTTGCGGTCAGAGGGAAGCCCCGCCCCTTGCCTGTCTAGAGGAGGGGGCCTAGGACGGCCTCTGAGCCCTCCTCTGGCAAAGCCGACGCAGCGGTTGTCCTGGTAACCAGGGGGTAGGTCGTCGCGTCGCTAGAGGGGCTGACGTTCAGCCTGGCCCCAAAGGAAAAGTGGTCTATCCGCTTTCTCCGGATCCACACCAGGGCAGGCCAGTCCACTGGATTCTCTCCGGTCCAGTCTCTGCGACGTGGTGGAGGTGGGATGGGGATTCCCAGTCAACTCCGAATAAAGTGCAAATCGCAGAAGTTTCGGGTCGGAATTATGGAAAGTAGGCTGCAGTGGCTCCCCAGTGCCTCTAGTCCATATTTTGAACCCTTTTGCCTGCAATCCCCTTCTGGTAGGGAGTAGACTTAGAGCTGCTCTCTAAGGTCTCTCCACACAACACGACTCAACTTCCCGAAAGCCGGCTTCTAGCCGCCAGCCCCTTTCCCGCCCGCAGGCCTGAAAGCTGGGGAGTGCCGTAGCCGCTAGCTAAGGCAGCGCCGACCAGCTTAAAGGTCTTCTCTGGGCTCACCTGTGCGGGAGTCCGTCCGCCCAAGTAGGTAGGCGGCCTCCCTTCGTCCTGAGGTGAGCTTCTCCAGCCAGGCTACTTGCACCAGCTGCTGCCCTGTGGGCAGCCTGCTGGGGATTTGATAAACCCCATTCCCTCCCACCCACTCCAGCCTCCCACCCCTGCCCTTTCTCCTCACTTCCTGCTGCCCCTCTGGGCGGAAAGGGACAGGAACAGGGGCTGGGAGGAGAGCCCCCTGACCTTGCTTCCCTTACTGGCTGGCTGCCCTTGGCACCCTTCCTCTGAGTAGGATCTGGGCCCAGGAGTTGTGCCAGGTGACAGGAAGGATATAGGCCTAGGGTCAGGCGCTCATCTCCTTGAGGTCTCAATCATCCTCAAATCAAATCCAGTAGTGGGAGGGAGGCAAGTGACGGTACTCATGGGAGTCACACTATTTTGCTTGATTGTTTAGCTACTGGCCCCCTAGAGCAGGTGCCTAAGAAGGAAACTATCTCGTGTGAGGGGGAAATTTGGGTGGGGTGGGGTGAGGTCTTCCAGTAGCTGAGTCAATTTTTTTTCCATTGAGAGCGGAAGTATGTGAAGTATGACAAAGGAGACAATGTGACAATGTGTTAATGCCTGTGTCTGTGTGATATGGGAGCGGGGGGGGGGCAGGGGCTAGGAGGGTGTGCAGAGTATAGGGCTTCTCACACATCAGTGTGTGAAGATGTGTGTCCCTGTGGGAGAGAGGGCGCACAAGAGGGACTCTTGAAGACTAGCAGGGTCCCTTCTGACCTCTCTGGAGGTGCAGCCAAATTTGCCTGCTCTCAAATCACCCTGAACCAGCCACCTCTTAGAACCCAAGTGGCTCACCTTCCCAACGCTCGGGAGTCCCCATGCTAATAAAAAGTTGTATGGGAGCTGAGTGCCCAGCCTACACTGTGGTCCTACATATCAGTGGAGCATCCCTGAACCCCTGTATTGGCTTCATAAGGGACCAAAGCTTCTAGGAAGCTCCAAGGGTGGGACTCCTGGGAAAACAAAGGCCAGGCCAGACTGCCCAGGGCAGGGACACTTCCTTAGGCAGCCAGCAGGAAGGAAGTGAGCACAGCCCAGCCGGATGGAGTGGGGAAACACTGCCCTGATGTGTCTATTGTTTATAGCTTTGGGGTCAGCAAGGCAGGTCCAGAACAGGGAGTTCCCCCAGGCAGGATGGTGGCGGTGGGAGATAGGATACTGTCTGATATGGGGATCCTTGGCCTCTGAACAGGAGGCCCTGCACAGGGGCCTTAAGCCTGGCTTACTACAAGGGATGGAAGTCATTCTACAGAACTGGAAGTCTAGGCTACATAGGGTGATCCTACTCAAGACTTGACAAGTTCCAGTCCCTGAGCAACTCGAAGACCAACTGCCCTGACCCTGGGTTCATGAATTCCTCCTTCCTAAAGTTCTTGAGCTTAATGGCCGAAGGCTAGGCCTAGCAGAGAGCCTGCTCATAGAAATGTAGGCAGGATGCCCACTGGCAGCAGAGTGCTGAGGAAGGGACTAGGGACAGAGCCTAAGGATAGAAGATGCAACAGAGGTCTGAGCTCATCCGTCCAATTGTTACCTGGGAAGAGTCAGGTGTGTGTGGGGTCCAGAGCCTGGTAGGAGGCCAAGGGCATGGTGGGAAATACCTGGCTGCCATTCAAGTACAGCGGGTACTCTGAGGGTCATGGGGCTTAAGCTGTAATATGTTACTGCTGGGACCAGAACTATCCCACAACTATGTGTGGTCACACTCACCCCTTAGGCAAAGCAGCTAAGCAAATCTCGCGAAGGGTTTCAAGACCTATTCCCTCCCCACCCCCCAAACAAGGTGAGGCAGGTGAGCAGCTCCCAGGGCTGGTGATGGTGTGTGAACACAGCCACCTGTTGGCCATGGTTGGTATTGCTACAGGCAATGTTCAGACTTACTGGCTCTTAGAGGGGACTTGCCAGCCTGGCAGAATCCAGGGCCAGAGGCCTACCTGATCAGCTCAAGTGGTAGTCTAGAAATCGGGTCTTAAAGCCTCACTGGAAGCCACGCTCATGTGCAGGGTCTACAAATAATTTTATTGAAATTGAACAAATGACACAACAGTCTTCCTATGCTGGGGACCACCTTCCCCAAGCCATTTCCCACACTCTAGACGCCCAGAGCTTCTACAAACAATGATTTTTTTTTTAAAAGCCATCTCTATATAGAAATCAAACTCTGCCCCAACATCATCATAGTCTATTTACAAACCTTCACATTTGAATTACTCCTTTTATGTGTTTTTCCCTTCTTTTGATCCTTACCAAGGAGCTCCAGTTTTTCCCCTTAACTGACCCTGAAGTAGTGAAGATGCTATAGGAGAAGGGGTGATGGGCTCCTCATAGCTACTGGCACCAGCCCCCGCGTGGGCGTGCTGCTTCTTACCACTGGGTGGTGAACAGCCCTTCCCCGACAGTTGGGGATGGGTGGGACTGGTGCAAAGACAAGGGAGATTAGACAGAATACGTGGTTTGGGGCAAGTCCCCATAGGCACAGGCATCCATAGCCTGTCCTGACCCCGGCCTGCACCCTCTCAACTTGGGGGAGGGCACCTGGGAGAAATCAAGAGAGATCATTCCAGCCCTGGGTGAAAGGAGCCTCCCACACTAGTCCCCATTCTTACTTAATGGCCAGCAAACTGTCCATCTTAGAGTGGGAACAAGCGGCAGGGAGGCAGGAAGAACGAGGCTAGCACTATCCCCAGTCTCTGTCCGACACAGGAGGAATCGAGGTAGCAAACGGCTGAATGCTCTGACTCTAGGGATAAGGGAGGTGAGGGGAAAGACGCTCCCACGAGGGTCCAGCCCCTACAGCCCAGGGGCCGGAAGAAGGCAGACTCTGCTTGTAAAGTGCTGGAGCTTCTAGGAGGGCTGGGCCCTAGGCAAGCTTGGAAGAAAGCAGGTCAGGCAAGGAACTAGGAACCAGGCATTCCTGACCAGCATGTGTCCTGCCATGCTTCTTGAAGAAGCAGCTGGGGGAGATGGGCTGGTAATTCTGCCATTAGCCCTCACCAGCCACCAACCACTTATTGTTCAGACATAAACCAATACCAGTTAACACTGAGGGACTGCCCCTTTTTCAACTGAAGGTTCTGGGCCAATGGAGTTTAGTTTATTCAGGGTTGTGGCACCAGCCTGGACTCCTGAATGGAAGCTACACCTTGAGCCTGGGAGTTTCTTGCTGGGGCAGTGGGTGCTTGTGTCTGCCATGCCACAGGCTCACACTTCATAGAGGATCACAGGGAAATCCACGTGGATTCGGGGGGGATCCAGCTTCACGATGCCCTGCCGTGGAAACAGAGGCTAGTGAAGATCCTCTATGCTAGAAGCCTTCCTGATATTCCCAGCTCCTCCCCCAGTAAGTTCCATCTGTATCTATGTTGACATTCCGATGTAGGTTATGGCCACTGCCCAGCCCCTCACCTGAGGAATCAGATTCTTATGTACCCGCCTCAGCTTGGCTCGCTTCTGCCCATTCTTGGTGACGATTGTCTCCTCATAGAACTCGTGAGCCAGATCCCCATCTTCATCATAGAACATGGAGCTGTGTAGAGAAGGGAACAGGCCGGGTTGGAGCCTCATGCCTGGTTATAGCAAATGCCCCAGACCACAGGAAAGTGTGCTGAACCCCAGATGAAGAGACACAATCTTAACCTTGGTGGAAGAATAGTAGGCCTGAAGAACTCTTTGCTTGGTGCTTGGAGTCATTAGAAGGACACAGAAAGTACATCAATGCCACTGATACTGTCACAAGAACAAGAGGTCACAGCAGAGCACACTGTCTCATCAGTGGTCTGATCCAAGGGTAAACTAGCCAACAGCTGGCCCTTCGCCTAGAGCTTATAAAGTGGATGGGAACTGGCCCAGGCGTACTAATCTCACTTCAAAAGACACTGCTAGTTCAGGGCAAAGACCAAGATTATAGATGTCTGAGCCAGGAAGGCTGTGCTCCCACTCATTCCCAACACTACTGGTTGGATCTTTCTGGTGTTTACTGGCAAATTCCCATCCCAGGGAGTGTCAGTCCCTAGGAGCCCTCGAGGTCCAGACCATTTTGTGTGAGTCCCTGGGGAAAAAGATGGTTAGTGCTCCAGGTCTAGAGAACCCAACTGGGCGAAGGCCTCTTTTTGGGTGGCTTCACTTTCAGCACTCAGGCCTACCAATTTAACAGACATTACTCTCAGAGGTCCACCTTCACTGTGGGTAGGGCAAGACACCTAAACAGATCATTTCCCGTTAGATTCTTCTAAGGCTTAGAAGAATAGGAGGTACATAAATGCCTTTAATTTGCAGGTTGAGTTGGATGAAATGAAGATCTTAAGACTCTCGGATACCGTCTTTGCGGGATTATTGGGGAGCTTTTACCCAAGGGACAAGACTCAGCCAACTCTTCTCTAAAAAAAAAAAAAATCCTTCTGGGCAGACAGGAGCTGAATGCCACTTGGTTTTCCCCTCCCCTTGCTCTGCTGGGGATCCAAAATATGACAGTCCTCCTGATTCAAACGTGGGGGGAGGGCGTTCCTTGTTCCCGGGTTTCCTCCCCAAGGCAGATACCCATACCCTTACCCGCGGCGCGTGAATACGAAGGGGGGCACCGCTCGGGCTCGAGACCGCACCAAAGATTGCTCAGCGCCTGCCGCCTCAGGGCCGCCGCCCCCCGTAGCAGAGGCAAAGGGCCAGAGGCCCCGGGCTTTGGAGCCGCTGGCGCCCATGTCAGCGCCGCCGGCGCATGGCGGACCCAGCGGCCGCTCCGCTCTCACAGTGCGGCGGGCGCGACCATGCCCTGCCCCAGCCTCCACTCGCAGGTGCCGCCGCCGCCGCCTTCCGCAGGCTCTGCTGTCTCCACGGAAACCTCACTTCCGCTTCCGCACGCCCCGCACGCTGCCTCCTCTGAGTGGCTCAAGATCTCGTCAGTCTGGAAACTAGAACCAATGGCCACCCTCAGAGACCGAACAACCCAGGATGCGCTGCCTTCCAGGTCCCAGAAGGCAATGGGTCCCTAGGGTCAGCTCCCTCCCTGAAAAACGGAGGTAATGTATTGTTACGGACTTTAAGGTCAGGTCAGGTATGACTGTTCCAAAGTCCCTGACGCCCAACACTGGAGCCCAGTGGCAATACTCAATTAGGTCACTTCTCCAACCCCCGAAGAGCAATCAGGCCTGCCTCGGGCTAGGATATTTAGCTTGTTCTCACAACTTTTTTCAGTCGTCACCTTTGCACGTGAAGAAATTAAGGAACTTGCTCAATGTCTTGTATTTTATTGAGACAGTGTCTCACTATGTAGCCTCAGCTGGCCTGGAACTTATGTGTAACAAGCTCGCCTCAAAGTCATGTCCATCTGCTTCTGCCTAAGGGCTGGGATTAACGGAGGGAGCAATTATGCAGAGGGGGCCAAATATCTTCAAAAACTTTGTGAACGAATTTATGACTATATTTGAGGTTAAATTAAGCGTAAACTCACCAGATAACAGCCTTTAGGAAACCAAGAATTGTTCCCAACTGTACCCTGTGAAATGTGCTGATACCCACAAGTAGTTATTTGATGAAGGGGTTATTGCTCTCTGACGTGGTTTGTGAGAAAATGGTTTCCCTGTGCTCTAACTGTAGCTTATTCTTATCTCCACCATGACCTAGGCCTCAGAGTGTTGGAAGACACCCGAATCCAGAGGCTTACATCTCAACATATTGGTCCTACTGCGACCTTGGAAAGATGCAGTCTGCCATTCACTGTTGGCAGTCATTCTCATTAGGTACTTCCTGACTGGGGGCCCACATCATAGAGTCCAAAACCAGAAAAATTCTTGAATCTTTATTCAGCCAAATCTCTCAGGCATCAGGCCCTGATGATGACTGTCACACCCCCATCCCTGTCCCCACAGGAGGCATTCAGTTGAGGCCACAAAGCATTACATACATTCATACACTTCCATCAAAAGTATGAGGGAGACTCTGGCTTTGGCAAACAAGAAGTGGGTCTGGTCCAGCAGCATCATCCTTAAAGGATGCACTGAGGCAAAGGAGCTATACTTGCCAGCCCTCCCTGACTTCAGGGTTATGTGTCTAAGTCATAAGGCACTGGAAGAGGAAAACACAGACTCCATCTGAATGTCTGTATTATTCTGAGCAGTTACCCTTGGCTCTGATTGGGCTATCCTGAGACTTATTCACGACCCAAAACAATCTTTCTCCATAGACTTGGGCCCCTACCCCTGCAAATATAACCTTGTTCTGTTTGTAGAGTCTCTAAGATTCTCACGGCTGAGACCCTGATCAAAGACTGGAGCAGCCACCCAGAGTAGGACCTGGTATATAACGGGCAGAAGCTGAAAGCCACGCCCCACTGTACCCACTGGTAGAGGGCCGGCTGCGTCACTGTTCTCTGGGCTCACTCCCTTTAGCAGAGGAGGGCTTCCATGCACACTCATTCCGCAGGCCCCACGGGCCCTGTCACACTCACACGGCACGATCTTCGCACTGCCTATTTTCCTCCTGCCACCCAGGGAAACGAAAGGTCACCCCAAAGGGCAAGCATGCAAGGCTTCCTGGATCTTCTGGCGGCAACGAGAATACTTCTGCAGGATCTGTCGAAGGTGTTCCTCTTCTTCCCGCTGCAGGATACGTAGGAAATTGTGCAGCTCAGGCATACTGAAGGCATCCCACTGCAAAGGGGCAGAGGAGAAAGATACTGGGCTATGGCAGGAAATGGCTAAGTTGGCAAACCCTTCTCAAAAACTAGTGCTTCACAGTCACACATCTTAGGACTGGGCTTCTGGATAATACCATCTTCCTTTTCATTCTCCACCCTTATCTGTTTTGGTTTTGTTGTTATTGTTTTTAATTATTTTATATGTATGAGTGTTTTGTCTGTGTATGTATGTATGTATGTGCATCATGTGTATGCCTGATGCCACATGTAAGTCAGAAGAAGGCATCAGATCTCTGGGGACTGGAGTTACAGATGGTTGTGAGCTGTCGTCATCTGGGTGCTGGGAATCAAACCCAGGTCCTCTGTAGGAGCAACACATGCTCTTAACCACTAAGCCAAATCTTCAGCCCCCTATTTTGTTGTTTTTTGAGTCGCAGTGTTGCTGCATATCAAAGGCTGGCCCTGACATGCTGTGTAGTTCAGGTTAGTCTCAAAGTTGTGATCCTCCTGTCTCTGTTTCCTGAATGCCATGATTGTAAGTCTGGATCACTATGCTAGGCTAAATAGTCTGTGCTAGAATCCTCATAAGCAGTCTGCACAGAAGACAGATCCTACACAACAGTCACCTCATAGAGAGACAGCAAACAGGATGTTCCCAAATAGCTGTTATTGCATGGGCCCCCTCCAATACAAACCCAGGGTCTCTTAAATACAAACAAACTACATTTTCTTTACTTCAAAGCTACATTCCCAGGCAGCCTGCTCACCCCGCTTCTTTTCTCTTCTTCTGCTGCTGGGTTTTATGCATACTAACCATATAATCTTAACCACGGGGCCACACACTAACCCCTAGATAAAAAGTCTTTTCTTTTGCATTACTAGGAATTGAGTTGTGCTGGCTAGTTTTAGGTCAATTTGACACAAACTAGAGTTACCTGAAAGGAGGAAACCTTGAGAAAAAGCCTTCATAATATCCAACTGTAAGGCATTTTCTTAATTAGTGATTAATTGATAGGGCAGGGTTCAGCCCATTATGGCTGGTGCCATCCCTGGGCTGGTGGTCATCGGTTCTATAGGAAAGCAGGCTGAGGAAATCATGAAGAGCAAGCCGGTAAGAAGCACTCCCTCAATGGCCTCTGCTCCTGTTTTCAGGTTCTTGCCCTATTTGAGTTCCTGCCCTGACTTCCTTCAATGATAGGACTATGATATAGAAGTGTAAGCCAAATAAATCCTTTCCTTCCCAACTTGCTTTTGGTCAGTGTTTCATCACAGCAATAGAAACCCTAACTAAGACATGAACCAAGGGTACCCAACATGCTAAGCATCTTACCATTGAACTATAGCCCCAAGTCTTTTTACTTTTTGAGATAGTATCTCACTAAGTTAACCTAGACAGGTCTTTAAATTACTCTGTAGCCCAGGATGGCTTTGAACTTGTGATTCTTCTACTTCAGCATTCCAAATAGTTGAGATTACAGGCTGGTAGTACTAGGCCTTGCTAGAAGAGTGTTTTTGTTTTTTTTTTTTTGTTCATACACATAAAAATTGTTTTATGTGTATAAGTGTTTTGCCTGTAGGCACATATGTGCACTGTATACATGGTCTATGTGAATGCCAAGAACCTAATGTGGATCCTCTGCATGAGCAATAAGTGCTTTTAATTACTGATCCATCTTCCCAGCCCCACTGTTTTAATTCTGTGTATGTCTGGGTCTGTATGGGGTTATGTGCACCTAAGTACAGGTACCCTCTGAAGCCAGAGGAGGAAGTCAAATCCTTTGGAGCTGGAGTTGTAGGTGAAAGTGGGCCACCTAACATGGGTGGTTCAAACAGAACGGGAGTCCTCTGGAAAAGCAGCAAGCACTCTTAACTGCTGAGTCATCTCTCAGCCACACCTGTGTAGCTCTGAACTTGTTCTTGGCTCACCATAAGCCAATCAAATCCCACACCAGGAAACAACAAAGCACCAGGACAGTTCTTCTAGTTTGTTTTTGTGGTCCAGACTGACCCCAAACTCTTAGCAATCCTCCTGTCTTAGCCTCCCAAGTACCTTGATTACAAACATGAACCACTAGATTCAGCTTCTTCCTAAGCATCTAGACATTGGCTCCAGTGTCCTGGAAGCCTATACTTTCATTCCAGGGCCTGTATATTCTGTATATTCTTGGAGACATTGTGCAGGGTTTGTCTGTAGCTCCAGTTTCTCCTGAAACCCTCAATGTAGCGACAACCTACTAGCTTTGTGTGGTGATAAGAAAATAAGACGGGGGCTGGAGAGATGGCTCAGAGGTTAAGAGCACTGGCTACACTTCCAAAGGTCCTGAGTTCAATTCCCAGCAACCACATGGTGGCTCACAACCATCTGTAATGAGGTCTGGTGCCCTCTTCTGGCCTGCAGAGACATATGGAGGCAGAACACTGTATACTTAATAAATAAATAAATCTTAAAAAAAAAAAAAAGAAAATAAGACGATATACTCACATTCACCTCCCCAGAATCATTCTCTTTCAGGACAAAGCTCAGGGCCTTCTCACTAGGCCCTGCAAGAAGCCGTAGCTTCAAGGGCTGCTCATCATCTGATAGTTTCCGGAAGTACACTGGAGATAGGCAGAGCGAAAAGGATAAAGAATTAGAAACAGGCTCAGATGCCCCAGCCTCTGAATGCACAGGCATGTGATACACACCCCTTACACAGGGAGAGCTGGGATAGGAAACCTACCTTGGCCATGACGTTCGGTTCGTTCAAAGAGTGCAAACTTGCGAGGATCATCCACTACCATGAATTTTCGCAGCAAGGCCTCAATGACCTCACGTGCCCGTGTTCGTGACAGAACATGCAAGTGCTTAATAGCATCCTTAGGCAAGTAAAAGGAGGTGCGGCGCTTCACAGCTGTGCTCCGCCCTGTGCCCCGCCGGGCGTCCTGTAAAGAAGGTGGTTTCTTGCTGGAAGGCACGGAGACAGGACGTACCAGTTTTAGCTGAACCTTGATGAAGCCTGTGTAGGAGCCGTCCTTGTTCTAAAAATGAAAAAAAAAAAAAAAAACCACACCATGATAGTAGTTCTAGTGGAGAAGGAAGAGGATAGGGTTGAGTTCACCCGGGGTGGGGCCAGGTATCCACAGATCACTGCTTGAGTCAACCAAGAATACTTCGGCTATGACTCTGGGGCCATCTGGCACAAAACTGGGTTCTGTTCCTCCCCACACTCCTCGCCTGAGCAGCCAACTCACCAGGCTCATGAAGAGGTTGCTATTGATCTGGCCATTGTAATCCTTGATCTTCTGCTCAGTCTCAGCCTGGGAAAGATCAGGTGTCTCCCGCTGTTCAGGCTCATCCTAAAAGACAGGTCAGCATGGATACAGGGCCCTTGAAAAGTGCAAGGCTTTTTTGGAGGGAACAAACATCCAGAACATTCCTTGGATCTTGATTTTGGTCCTGTCACCAAATCCATACACCCTGACCCCATCACTGCTCTGTTTTGCATGCTATAGATGGAGACGGCAAAGAACGGTAGGATCATTTGGCTTCCTGCTACCTGGGATGGGGGTCACCTCAGCACTGATTGTGTGTAGCCCCTAACAACATTACAGGAACAGAGACAAATAAAGGCACATGGCAAAAGGCCAGGAAAACATGAAGGACTATTAGGGAGAATTGTTGTTTAAAGTAAAAACACTTCTTGGGGAGTACTTACCTGTATGAGAGAGACCCTTCAATCCCCAGTATTACCCCCACCCCCACCCAAATAAAATTAAAACCACATCTCAACTGCATAGCTGGTCCCAGAACACTAGCTGGGACAGAGTTTGTTCTGGAGAAGGCAGCCCACTCTTCCACTTTGCACCAGCACAGAACATGAGCCACCGCAGGGTTGGAAGCATGGGAGCCGATAAACATCAGTAGTCAGGAGGGGAAAAGTGATCTCCATTGGGTTAACATGCCTTAGGAGGTTTCTTGGGGCCAGCCCCAGCACATCCCATGTAGGGAAGAAATCACTGTGACTACCATTTACCTTTGACTCAGGCTGCACAAAAGGCAGCTTCAAGCCAGGCTCCAATCTGCCAGAGGTGTATAGGCAACTTTCCGTTAGCGGCTGTCCTACCAGTGCCAAGCAGGTTGGCTGTTCTTCCCTTGCTCTCTGGAAACTTAGCCCGAAGAATAGCTCTTTAGGGACTGGGTTTTAGCTAGAAAGGTGGAGTGTGGGTTACGGCGGTCAGGACTTGAATTAATTTTCCTCTACCAAACTCACTTGGCCTCACTGCCTCAGTCTAACTTCCTGTTGACATCAGAGAGGTCCTGGTTGGAATGTGATTGGAACAAACACAGCTAGAATGCTACTGACCAACGCCTTATCCCAGGAGTTCTCATAAGGTGTCAGCTAGGGATTGAACCCACAGCCTCACACATGCTGGGCAGTGCTCAGTCACTGAACTCTAACCCCAGCCCTCATGATTTTACTTTACTTACTGTTTGGAACTTCTCAGCTTCCATCTATCCATTCATCCATCTATTCACCTATCTATTGGTTCATTAATGGTGCTGTGGATGGAAGCTAGGCCACCATGCAAGGTAAGTAAGTACTCTCCAAACTGAGCTTGCTACAAACTTCAGCTGCTTTTAAACAATTATTTTCTTTATATACCTTTCAAACAGCTAACATCTTGTGTTTTTTTTCCACCTTTCTATAATAGAAGATGACTCAGGCTGAGTGACATGGAGACAACTTCAGGAGTCCACACTGAATCTACAGTCTGGACTAAGATTTTTGGGGTGTCAAGTAGCAGTTCATCTTTAAGAAATTTGTATTGCCTGGCGGTGGTGACTCACACCTTTAATTCTAGCACTAGGGAGGCAGAGACAGGCGGATCTCTGTGAGTTCGAGGCCAGCCTGGTCTACAAGAGCTAGTTCTAGCACAGGCTCCAAAGCTACAGAGAAACCCTGATTTGGAAAAAAAGAAAGAAAATTTTTTATCAACTCTCTCCTACAACACCACAGACAATTTTTTTTGGCTCGGATAAGGAATTCTACTTCGCTGATGCTAAGTTTACTAACCTTCACTTTACTAAGTCTCCACCTCACTTTCCTGATGCCCCAGCCTCTGCACTCTTTGGCTCAAGAACAAGTTATCTGAGCTTGGTGGTCACAACCACGATATTCCCAGAAAAGTCTCTGATAATTTGGCACATCTAGGAGACTCTAGAGACGTTCACCTGCCCTAGTACCACACTTTAAATCTTGAGTAGAAACCCTTCTCGGGGCATTTTATAGTCTTCATGCTCCCTACGGGAATAGGAATGCTCCTAATGCTCAAGGTCCCAAGCAAGGGCCCTCTTACTAGATTCCCCAAACCCCCACCAAAATTTCACCCGGGAAGGAAGATCGGAAAATCGTCTACATTTCAGCAGCTAGTGTCAGAGTTGGCCCAGCAATGGTTGCGAACTCTTTTGGCCGATCCACGACTGCAAGTGGAAGGGACAGAGTCACCTCCGAAACAAACTTCTCACTTCCCGGTTGACTCCTCCTCCACTTCCTTATTTCCCCCAGAGAGGGAGTAGGAGCGCCCAAAAGACGCCGGTTTGGGCCGAGGCTGGCTTTAATCATGGGTGAATACACCCGCCTCTGGTCCACCCAAGCTTCAGAGCTGCTTCCCCTGGCTCAACCGGTCTGTGACCGCAAGCCAGGGGAAGCCTGGGGACTCAGTACCGGCGCGCTGGAATCGAGCTTCTTTCTACCCGGAGCAGAGAGAGCCCTACACACATTTCCCGGCCGGTTTTCGCCCGGACCCGCCGGGAGGCTGCCTATCAACTAACTCCCCAGGCCGCAATTTAGCGGGGACTGGCGGGATTGGAGCAACCGCCCCTCGCCCGTCGGCGACAGCCCCCACCCGGCTCCCACCTGGTCCCGGCGCGGCCTGCGAACCAGCGAGGTCCGAGCCGTGAAGTACTGCTCGAGCTCCGAGTCCGAGTCCTCCTGGCTGCAGTAGCCACTGCTCGTCGTGCTGCTCCAGGTCATTTCGAAGGAAGGCGTCTCGGCCTCGCTCATCGCCCTGCCCGCCCGATCCCTAGTCCACTGCGTGGGGAGCCTCCAACCACCGCCCCGGGCGCGTGCGTGCGTGCGTGTGAGCCAGTCAGTACGCGCTTGCGCTGAGGCCTGCGCCGCGCGGCGACCGTTAGGACTGCAAACGTAGACGACTAAAAATCTAGTGCGGGTGTCTTTTGGGGGGGGGGGGCCGAGGGGCGGGGGAACGCCGAGGGGCGGGGACACAACGCTACTACTCGAGGAGTGACCTCATAGCTGAGGCATCTCAACTCGGTTCCGCCTCTCGGGCCCCACGTCCCCGGGGGAGGTGGCAGGGCGTGTGCGCATGCGCACCGACTTTGCCCCAGGGCCGGAAGCGGGGTGTGAAAAGTGCGCGTGCTTCGTGCCAGGGCGCGCCTTCGCGGCTCCTGGTTTGCGGGCCGTAGTTTTTGCGTGGGGTAGGCGCCTGACAAACCCACAAGCAGAGCTAGCCTCTCTGATGCCGGGAAATCGGTAATTGGGATGTTCGCTGTGTACGGCGCTGGGACTAAGCCCCCGGGCCCCTCCCTACCCACACTCCCCCGACCCCGAGCTCACCACGTTCGTGTCCCTTTCCAATGCGGGGTCCCAGCCCAGGTCTCGGGGCCCGCAGCAGTCCAGGCAGACGAGCGCACGACAACGGTAATGGCAGGTGAACTTGCAGTCTGCAGAAAGGGCTGGCCGTGAGGCGGAGGAGCTCGGCGAAGTGACTCACCGACGGGGGCCTCTGCCCTACAGATTTGGGCTTGACTGACTTTTTCTCAAGCTCGGTTACCGCCCACAGCAACACAGATTCTAGAGTCGTCGGTCCGAAGCACCTCTGGAAACTGGCTGGGAGGCCTCAGGCGGTTAGAGATCTAACCCTGCTAACACCGCGGAGCTACTACTTCACTTTGCCATTAACTTGAAAACAAAAGCGCTGAATTTACAACTTCCTCTGTTTGCCACCTACCTCTTTCACTTGTCTACACAAGCCTAGTTTGCCTTTTGAGAAAGGGTCTCCGGTAGTTTAGCCTCAAATGGTAACCTTGAACTCGGTGATCCTCCTGCCTCCAACTGCTCCAGTGCCAGGATTAACAGATATGTGCCAATGCGCAATGCAACATCTAATGTTTGGCCTTCTGTCCGCATTACCAGGATTGTTATATCCTTAACGTTGGTTGGTTGCTTACTCCCTGTGGCTCCCAGGGACAGCACTCACTAGCCAGGTTTCCTTCTTGGCAGCTCCTTGCTAGCCCCTTCCTCAGCTCTGTCTCAACCTCCAGGTCTAAGAGTTGATGTCCAGGTTTCTCACCTAGGTCCTGTCCCAGCTCTGTCTACAACTCACCTGCTCCAGACCCAAGGTGGCACTGATTTGCCTCTTTAGAACAAATGCTACATGTAGTACCTTCACCTTAACATCTAATAAAGATTTCAAATGCACATGGTCAAAATTTCACTTTTCTTCTACTTCAAGCCACCCCAGGTTTCTATATTGGCAAAAGTTACCACTGACTGTCCAGTTGTCTGAAGCAAAACCCTACACTTGTCTTTGATTTGCTTATCAACCTCTTGTCAAACACCCAAGTGGTCCCCATTTCTCATATCCAGAGTGACTTTATTTCTCTTTGAGAATGTTGTAATACCACAGCCCTTGCTTCCATGTGGCATTCTGTCCCAAACTGTTGTATCCACTAGCTGAACTTGTGACACACTCATGCAGTGAATGAGATGAGCTCTAGGCACGCACGGGCCTACTGTCCCATCCTGAAGTTCCTACCTTTCTGGCTCAAAGCACTGACAACTCCAGCTACACATCAGAATGTGGGAAGCAGAGGCAGGTGGATCTCTGTCACACCCTGATCTGAATAGAGAGTTACAGGCCAGGCAGGGCTGCATAGTGAGACCCTATTTCAAAACAACAACAACAACCAACAAAACAACAAAAACCCTCAATGCCTAAGGTCCACTTTCAACAATGGACTCAACAAGTCTGGGAGAAGGCCTAGACACAAGGAGATGGGAGGGTATAAAGCATCCTGGGCCAGTCGAACTTCTGTTTGCTGGTAATCCCCAGAAGGACTACTGTGTGTGTGCTTGTATTCCATGTTTTAGCATCTGGATCCCTGACTCGAAACAAAATTCCTACTTACAAGGAGCCCAACCAAGGTTCTAACTTTTTTCTGGCCCCTATCATATGTGGGTGGTCACCCAAGAATCTGGAGGGGAACACAGTGAGCCAATCATTGGGAAGAGGCGGACCTCGGAATGCAGGCTCAGGGTACAGTAGGCACAAAGGATTTTCAAGGGCCCAGGCGCTTTAAAGACGATCTTGAAACTAGCACCTTCTGTGCGCCAGCCACGGACGAAGTGTGACAAGTGATACACCATTTTCTTAAACACTCTCCCTGATGGGGCAAGGTAACGGGACCTGGTCTGCAGGATCATCGCTGCTGACCCCCTCCGCTGCGACTTGACCCGCAGCCATGGTGCTGCCTTTGACCTCCCGTTCCGTGATCGCAGGCTGCGTGGGGCCGCTACTCACGCGCGCACTGTAGGCCCTTGCGCACGACGCCCCAGATGAAGTCTCCACAGAGGTCGCACCACGTGTGCGTGGCGGGACCCGCAGGCTGGAAGCGGTGGCCGCGACCCGGGACGTGCTGCTGTGACGGATTGCGAGCTGTGCACGGCGCGATACGCAGAGCGTTGGCACGCTCCAGCCGAGTACGGCCAGGACCGATGCGTCCAGACGGTGCCAGCTCCCGTAGTTCAATGAGTTCTGGCTCCGCCGACATGGCCCGGTCAGACCGGGGATCCAGAGGACTGGGCGCTAGCGGGCGAGGCCGCAGGGCGGGCCGCCACTTCGGCACCGCCCCCAGGATCAAGGCAGGGCGGCGGGAAAGAGCGGGGGAGAACGCAATGGAAACCGAGGCGATCTGACAGTGTGGACTTGTGGGCGGGGCACGGCACAGGGGTGGACGCTTTCAAAGAGCCCCTTCCCAGGCTTTGCTTCCAGTCTTCGCCCCATGTCCCCTCCCCCGCCCCCAACGACGAGGGCAAAGCGCCACACTGATGTGTTTCATGAGGTCCGCTTTACTGTGATAAAGGAAGAGGGTCTCCACATCCGGCCCTTGCTTACGCCCCCCAGCCCTGTCTGTCCGCTTGCTGATGCTGCGGCCTGGTTCTCTTCTCTACGTATTAGCGGGGTGGGGCAGGAAGTGAAGAGCTTTTGAGTGTCTGTACGTCGACTGGTGGTGGTTTGCAGCTCTACTTGACTCAGCTGTGCTCACCGCCAGGGAAATTGAGGTCTGACAGGGGCCAGGCAGAGTTCCTGAGGCTCAGAGTCACATTCTGGGTGAGCTCTTCCGTCGGCCCTCAGAACCTGCAGCCTTCACTTGGCCCTGTCACCTTGGGCTGCTAGAACACACGTCTTTCCGTGCTTCTCCCAGTGTTTGACTTGGCACTCCCTGCAGGGCGGTGGGTTGCTTGAGGGTGACAGTGCTTGTGGGAGGACCCAGGGTTGGAGCTTAGGGGGACGGAGGTCCTGGGATCCCCTTACCTGCAGCAATACCACACACTCTGGCATCTGGAGCAGCGCTTGGAGGCCTCCACATTGCAGTAAGCACAGCGGGGCTTCTCTGGAGCTATGGCCTCTAGGACGTCCAGCCTGTAGGTTTCAGCCCACCTGGGGGAGGGGCCAAGAAGATGTGAATGGACCTGACCGGTAGAGGCACAGAAGCACTCCCGCTATGGCCATGCCTTCTATGTCCCATGCACCTGTCTTCAGCCACGCAGCAGGCCTTACCTCTGTGCCTGTTGGCGAAGATCCCGCTCTGAGGGGCTGAAGACATGCTGCAGCTGGTGCTTGGCAATAGCCCGCCACTTGCCTTTGTTCTCTCGCTCCAGCCGGTCCCAGATTTCCGGGATCTAAGAGAAAGTAAGGGAGAGGAGAGGAAGGAGCTGGCAAAGTGGATCATGGCCCTGAGCTATACTAACTGTCTGGGTGCCTACCTGTTCCAACACTAGGTCTTTCTTAGGGGGCTGGGTTTCAGCCAGGGCCAGGTGAGCTAGGAAAGCCTTCAGATCAGCAAGGTTGGGCAGCTGGTCAAGTAGTATATCCGTGAGGAAGGCCTGAAGCTGCAAAGGTATCCAGGGAAAGCCATTGTGAAACAGGTTCTGGCCAGAGGGGCAAGAAACAGGGAGTCCCTAAGCTGGGTTGGGGGTACTTGGAGGGTTTAGTCTCACCAGCTCCAATGTCACCTGAAGCCCAAGTTGTGGAAAGAGGACAGGGTCAGGCAGGGATGCAGTGGGGGTGGGGCAGGGTGGGGATGGTGGCAGAAAGGATGGGTAGGGTAGCTGAGCTCCCCACCTTAAGCAGCTGCCCCTTAGCAAAGCTTGTAAGGCAGTATCGGGCTTGAGCCTCAGGGCTGAGCAGTAGATTGTAGAGGGCGATCCACACTTGCCCATCCAGCTTGTTTAGTCTTTGCTGCTCTGAGGGGGCCACTGTCTGCCAGCGGCCATTCTCAAATTGCTGCAGCTTGCCTGGGGAGGAGAACTAGCTCACTGGATGCAGGCATTGTATTCTCCGGAGTGTGTGGACTGGAGGACTGAGAACTGCCTGGCAAGGTTAGAAGACCTGGGCCACCAGACTTGTCTGGCCAAGGGACTTGTCTGCCTCAGAGTCAAAAATCTAGCCCCATTTTGGGTGAGGCATCCTGGTGTCCTCAGTGTGTGGGCTGTCCAGCTGTCCACTCCCATCAACCCTGAGGATCTTCTGGAAGCAGCCAGTTAAGTCCTGGCAGGTGGGAGAGGCCTTACCTCCTTCCCGCCGGCTCCAGGGACTGTGCTCCAGCAGTTCTACCAGGAGGCAGGGCAAGTTGTGCGTACTGAGCATGCGGTTCAAGGTACTCAGGGAAAGGCTAGGGGGTAGGGGTAAGGGGGGGTAGCAGAAGTTACAAACCGAATATTGCATCCCTTTACTACGTGTCCCAGGCGCTGGAGGGTGGCCCACCTGTCCACGCAGTCTGTGATGTAGCGAAGCACCGAGAGAGCTTTCAGTGAGATCTCAAACTCCATCATCTCAGCCTGTTTCTGCAGCTCCTAGTGGGGGGAGTGCGGGCACATAGCGTTCACCCCTGCCTCTGGAGGCCTCACTTCCAGGTTTGGCCACCTCCAGGAAACCTTAACTTACTTGCATAGGGGTATTATCCTGGGACCGTTCTTCCTCAGATGGGTCACCACAGCCAGTCCGGGCCACCAGCAGTGTCAGCTTGCGGTGGCAATAGTCCACTAAGTCCAGTATCCTGTCATCTGCTGACTCGCACACCTCCTGGGGTTCAGGGAGGGGATATTTCAGAATCTGATATTGATGATACCCTTCTCCACAGATCCATCCCACCAGGCTCGGGCCTGCAGAAATGGCCTCTTGACAAGGATGGTGCTTCACCTTGTGGAAGAACACTGTTTCTAGAAGATTGATGATGGAGGCCTCATGGTGTACCTGCCAAAGAGAACAGGGCTGGGCTGTGAGGGAGGGACAGGGGCTTGTTAGCTAGCTTTCATCTTCAGGACCCTGTGAAGGCCCAGCTCACCACCATGTATATGGGGAAGGTATTCTGGGGCTTGAAGTCCTCTAGCCTGCACAGCACTGGGAACACCTTCTGTTTCCACACCTCCACCACGATCAGCTCTTCCACCAGTGTGGGGATCTGCAAAGGGCAGGGGAGGAAGAGAGATGACATGGACCCACCTTGGCATCACAGCTCTCCTGCACCTGCTTTAGCCCAGCTTAGCTCTCCAACTCTCTTGGGCCCCTTAGACCACCCGGCTCAGGTTCCATAAGCACCCCCGGAGACCCTGCTGTACTGTAAGGCCTTTGTTTCTGTTTCCCTATCTCTGATGGGATAGCAGCCTCCTTACCTGTGGATAACCTTTACTGTCCCTCTCGTACCTCACCACATCCTCTCCATCTAGGCTTCTCTTTTAGGTCAGCCCTCTTTCTCATGTCCTTACTCTGGTCTTTGTCACCTGGTCTGCCAGGTCGTGTGCTGTGGCCTCACTCTTAGGACCTTTACTGTGCTCTATTCCTAGACCATCCCTGATGTGGGATTCTCCTCTGTATGCTGTGACTATGTTTTATTGCCATTGGTTAATAAAGAAGCTGCTTTTGGCCAATGGCTTAACAAAGTAAAGCCAGGAAGAAAATACAGAGATGTAGAGAGAGAGTAGGCAGTCAGAGAGACGCCATGTAGCTGCTGAAGGAGACAGATGCCCTGAATCTTGCTGGTAAACCACAAGCCTCGTGGCAATACATAAAATAATGGAAATTGGTTAATTTAAGATATAAGAGCTAGCTAGCCATATGCTTAAGCTAATAGGCCAAGCGGTATTTTAATACAGTTTCTGTGTGATTATTTTGGGTCTGGGCAGCTGGGAAACAAATGAGCAGTCTCTGTCTACACATCTCATAGTGCCCAGCTCTGCTTTTTCTCACAGGGGAACCCCTTTACACACACTAGGGTCACCCCAGCTCCTCCTCCCGCCAGGCATCTTCCTGGTCTCTGCCTTCTCTTACATAAGAAAGGCTGCTCTTCTCACTTTGAAAGCCCCACTTCCTCTTTAGTGAGGGTCTCCTTTGGCCTCAGTCAATTCAGGGTGATGAGCACTTGGGTGTTCCTCCTACAGCCCAGGCAAGTCTAGAACCCATGACTGTCTCCCTAATTAGCCCTTGTATCCACCTAGGGTACAATAGGAAATGTAGCCAAGTATAGTGATGGGCAGGCCTTCAGTCCCAGCACTTGGGAGTCAGAAACAGGAAGACTGGGAGCTAACAGCAGCTTGGGTTGTGGATCAACACCTTATCTCAAGATAAATGGAAGAAACCTAACACAGTTTCCCCCACTTAGGAATGACAGGCATACCAGGCCAGAAGGACACAGGTACCCAGTGTCCCCAAGAGGAAGAGTAGAAAGGCAGAAATGATAATGGTACATTGTGTTTTAATAAATAAAGCTTGACTGGAGATCAAAGTGCAAAGCAGCCACATTAGTACACACCTTTAATCCCAGCAGCCACACTAGTTAGCCCCAGAGGCCTGATGGTGTGGTGCATGCCTTTTATGCCAGCACTAGAGAAGAATATAAAATGGAAGGAGACAGTTCTCCTCAGTCTCACTCTGAGGTTTCCTGGAGGTAAGATCACCTATTTCGGTCTGAGGTAGAGGTAAGAGCCAGGGAGGGAATGGCTGCTTTGCTTTTCTGATCTTCAGCTCGAACCCCAATATCTGCCTCTGGGTTTTTATTACTCATGCTACAAGGACTCCTGTGACCTTGACATACCTTCCCGTGGGTGACCAGCAGTTCCTGGATGGGCTCCCCCTGGCTGACAGTGGCATCAAGGATGGCTTGCATGTTCAGCTTCTCCAGGTTCTCATGCTGCTTATTCCACCTGCCCCCAAAGGGATGTGTGTATATTGGGTGTACAAACGAACGTGCAATGGGAGTGCACAGTGCGGGTGGGGGCTGGATCTACTGGAGCCTATGTGATCCTGTCCTGAGGCCGGAGATGTGTCAGAAACCACACACTTCTCTCTCAAAGAGCTTTGCCTTCCACCTGGAGCCCCCTCCACACTGGGCCACCCCTTCTCCAATGTCAGTTCCAGGCTCCTCCACTAAAGGACCAGGTGACCCCACCTATTGCAGCTGCCTCACCCTTCAGATCCCATCTCCCTTAGCTGGAAGCTGCGCAGGCCCCGCACCAACACATCAGCTTCCCCAGGCAGCAGCAGCTCCAGGTCGCCCATGGCGGGGAACAAGATTAGTTTGGCTTTGGGGCAGTTGTAATGCAGCAGTCGGAATAGGGGAAACTGACAGACTTCAGTGGCGGGACCAAAGTCTGGCACAGAACAGTTGCTAAACCGTTGAGGCGCGTCGATTTCGTCGCCATGGAAACGAGTGAACTTGGCGCCTGCGTAGAGTCCTTCTGATGCTCCGCTTGCCACGCCCATCTCCCTGCCAATAAGCAGCCGGAGACTGGCCACACCTCTCCAGGGCCGGAGCAGTTATGGATAACTTGGATCCTCACCTCTCCTGCAGCCGCACTGTCTGAGCCTCTCATGGGGTAATTATAGCGTTCCCTCACAGGACCGACGTAACTGCACTCTAGACTCTCCCGGAAGCTGTCTTTTATTTTTTTGGAGTCAGGGTCTTACTTTGTGACCCAGGCTGGCCTGGAACTCCCTATGTATATTAAATTGGCCTCCAAGCCATAGAGATCTGCGAGCCTCTGCTCAGTCTCTTTCGTGCTGAAGAAATCAAAGGCCTGTGTCCCCAGGTTCAGCCCAGCAGCCAGGGGTCCTAAAGATGCACACCTAACATCCTTTCCTCCAGGATGGCCCTGTGCCTACCTCTGGCACCCAAAATGCTAGACCACAGCACTTACCAGCTCTGAAGGACCTATCTCTCATCCCTCTCCTACCTCCGTGCTTCAGTTTTTGTCCCATCCCCCTCCTAAGTTTGCTTTTAAATTGTGTCTGTGCACAAGCACACGTGTGTGCAGGTGCCCATGGTGTAAGCCCCTTGAGCCACAGGAGTGGCCAGGCCCCTACCCCGAGGAGCTCTAACTGCCAGGGTTCCACCTAACTGCTGGGCCCTGCTCTCCCCTACAGAGTAAAAAGCCTGGTCTCTGGACATGAATTTCCACCAGTCTCCATCCTGGAAAGTTCCACCCCCTTCCCAAGAAGCTTTACATAAGCCCTGTGTCCTGTTCAGTTTGCTGAGGCAGCCACCCTCCTGGTGTTGAGGAATATTATTTTAAGGTGTGTTGCTTTTGTTTATGCTGCATTTGTTTAACTCTGTGAAGCTGTGATTCTTTGCTTGTCTAAAATACTTGAGGCAGGAGCAAGGATAGGTGGGGCTGGCAGGTCCAAATTTTCTCCTTTCTTGGTCAACTTCTCAAATGTTGGGGTTTCAGGTGTGCACCCCCATGCTTCTTTCCCTGTCCTAGCCTCATTGGCTTCCCTTCAGTTCCTCATACACTCCTTTGGCTTTTTGAGGTAGGTGTCACTATGTCACCCAGGCTGGCTTTAAACACATATAGTCCAAGCTGTCCTTGAACTTGAAGCAGCTCTCCTACACCAGCCTCCTGACTGTTAGTTATTACAAGAATGCACTACCACATTTGGCCCTTGCTTTAGGGTTTTAAACTTATTTCTTCTGGAATACTCTTCTTACTCCTGCAAGGTCCAGCTTCTGTCTCCCAAATAAGGTCTTTCTTGGCAATCTAATCCGGAGCATCTCTTGGTCCCTTCTGAGTCTGGCTCTTTTGGTTTACAGGCCCAGAGCTGTGGTCATAGCTGAGTTGATAGAGGACTTGCCTAGCATGCACAAAGCCTCAGCGTATACACGGGGCATGGGAGCGTAAGTGTAACCCAGGAAACAGAGACAGGAGACTCAGAAGTTCAAGGTCATCCGTTACACAGCAGATTCCAGGCCAGTCTGTGCTCCATAAGAGCCTGTCTCAAAAAACACGCTCCTCCCCCCCCCCCACCGCAAAAATAAAAAACCACAACAAACATATTAGAAACCTATGTGTGCCTAGGTGTAGTGGTGCACACCTTTAATGCCAGCAGTCAGATATCTATGAGTTGAGGGCCAGCCTGGGCTACATAGTGAATCCCAGGACAGCCAAAGCTACATAGTAAGATCACTCCCCTCACAATAAGACAAAAACCAAACCAGTCAAACCGAAACCATACTGTTTACTTGGCCATTGTCATTTCTGTCCACTAGATGGCACTCCAGCCAGGCCAGGCTAGCTGGCAATACTAGCACATTCACCGTCTTTAGCAGCTGGCTGAGCCAGTATTCAAAACTCCACAGAACGAAAGAGATGACTTGATTTACAGAACCGAGGATCACTTCCAGACCATATGTATTAGCCTACTTGTCTGGCCCCCGTGGACCAATGAGGGCACAGCAGGGGCTCCAGTCAGCCTCACTTCCAGCAAATGATGATGGTGGGGTCGTTTTCTAGCCGCTCATCCAGTTCATGGTAGCTCATGCCTGGTGGTATGAGGGATGCAAGGTCAGCAGCCTTGCAGCGTCAGACAGCCCTCACCTCACCCGCCTGACCCGCCTGCCTCCACCTGTCTTGCAGCAGATTTCATCATAGCTGTGGCAGCCTGTGTAAAGGCGGGCAGGGTGGCTCCGTTCCTCCCGACACACTCGAACTGGATACTTCTGTAGTCTCCGGATGAGGTTCTTCATAAGCCCAAACTGGATCAGCTTCCTGAAGTGATGGTTGGGGAAGAGCGTTGGTACCCTAGCCTAGCCAACCTTTCCTTCAGTGCCTTACAGGCTAGAGTGGCCTTCAAGGTCACCATCTCCAGGAAGGCTGCCTGGACTAGTGGGCCACATACTTATACTCATTGGGAATCCCCTGCTTCCTATTTGACTTGAGGCTCTTCCAGAGAGACTCAAGACGGTTGAACCCATCGCGCAAGCCTGAGAATGACCTCTGACCTCTCATCGACGTGCTGCAACTGCTGGGGGTGGCGGCCGATGAGGTCTCGCACAGTGGTGCCGGGGCTCAGACTGCAGTACAGCTGGAATACGTCTCGGAGACTGGCCCTTTTGTGCCCTGTGGGTGCCATAGTCAGCTTCCTAGGTGGCCCTGTCCTCCCCAGATCGGACTCCCACAGGGTTTGCCACTACCTTGTTTGGTGACGTAGGATAGACATGCCTCCTGCAGGGACTTGTCATCTACCAGGTCCTGGACTTTTGGAGTGGGGCAGTACACATTGGAGTACTGGAACACAGCAGGGGCATAAGGACCTGAATGATGTGCTTGGAGGTCTGGCTTGATCTGGTTCAAGCCATATGGTTTCCACTTTACTTAACTATATCCCAGCCCCACCTACCTGGAGGATGGAGACCAGTGTCACAACACCATAGTACCTGGGGGAAACAGATGCGCTTAGCTTCCAAACACCGTGCCTTCCCACCGCCACACTCAGGGTCCTTTGGCTCCCCTCTGACTGGTGACCCTCTAGTGGGCACAACTGTATCTGCACTCACAGCAGGTTCTGAATGGCAATGCGCACCAGGTTGAGCTCCACGTCCGCCTCAGCAGAGATCTTTTGGACATGGCGGAAGCCATCAATGTAGGGCAGGATCTGAAAAGAGCAAAGCAGGGTTGGCAAGGGTGCGCTGAAGCTAAGGTTGTGGGAGGCCCAAGGTGTTAATACTTGAGAGAGGGCCTGTATACCGTATACCTGCTGTGTGGTGAGGTCCCACTGCGAGTTGAAGAAATCCTCTTTGTCTTTGGTAAAGACAGGCACATCATACTCCTGAGCCACAGGAGGGTCAGGCCGCTGCTCAATCACCTTCAAGTGGATGGTGTTGGATTCATCTGCGGGGACCCCACCCACATCCTCAGTGTCATCTTTCCCAAGGGTCCCTCAGCCACTACTTAACTCTCCTAGCATTAACTGAGGCAGGCAGGTGGGTCCTGGGAGGATCATTCTTCCTGTTTTATGGAGCAAGAAACTAAGGCCCAGAGAGGGGGAAGAATGTTGCCAAGATTCTTCTTCAGTAGTGCTGAAGAATTCTGCTGCCTGCTCCTCCCCCCTATTAGATACTGAACCCTCAGACATCATTGCTCCAACCCACGGCTATTTCTTGCCCACCAACTTGTCCAAGAATCTTGTCCTCCTGCAGTGGCTACGCTCATTTCTGTGCTCCCATCCTTCCTCTATTCATATACTGTCCCAGTAGAGGCCGCCCATACCAATGGGTAGAGTGCACCGGCCAGAGGCATTTAGTTCTTCCAGTAAGATGGCCATGATAGGCACCAACTTCTGCTTGCTCTCCTCTGTGGACACAAAGCTGCTTTCGAGCTGGACAGAACATGGACAACATGGTTGAGTAGACCTCAGAGCTGGCTGCATTCTGAGCTAGCTGTTGGAGGCTAGGGATTGGAGACATGGGAACAGTTTCCCCAGCTGTGCCTGCCATGCACCCATGCCCATCATGTTGCAGACCTCCAGTGTGGTCAAGTAGCCAGCCAGCTTTTTAACAATGGGTTCAAGGGCACAAGTCTTGGCCTGAGCATCACACACGAAGCCCAAGTTGAAGAGGAGGGCATTGCGGCTGTACTTCTTATGTTCAATGCACACAGGGCAGCCAATCAGCTTCTTCTCCATGGCTGTGCTGGATGGGTAGAGGAGAGTCAGCCCGCCCACAAGCCAGTCTGGGACCCCTCTGCTCCCACCCCACCAAGACCTCACACAGTGATAAGCTTGTTCTGTAACTCAGGCTTGGTGATGATGTACACTTGGACAGTGTCAAACAGCTCTCGGGAGATGAAATCCTCAGGGACCTGCAGAGGGCAGTGATGAGATATTCCCTCAGTGGACACTGGGCTAGGTGGTTATACATCCCACCCAGGCACAAGTCCATTACTGTTTTCTTTCCCTCGTCTGCCCAGTATACTACTCTTTTGTGTTTCCAAACACATGTTTCCAAACAAATAGCATGTTTTGGAAAGCTTCCTGACTTTTGCATTCATTATTCCCACTGCCTGGAATACTCTACTCTCACCTAACTTTTATATATCATTTAAGTCTCAATTTAGTGACTCTCTTGGGTTATTTAACCCTTCATGAGACTGATCACCTCCCTGAATCCCATAGCCTGATTTGCCATAAAAACCGCTTGTGTGGCAAATCTCCCTCCCCTACTAGGAACCAAAGACCTGGGTCTGTGTATCCTCTCCATTCAAGGAATGGAATGATAAGCCTGGAGGCAGCACAGGGACCCATAATCCCTCCAGGCAGCCAGGTGAGCTCTGGAGAGCATCCCTCTCCTCGTCAGGTCCCGGGAGTGTGAAAGGCACCTGATAGGTAATTTTGGGTCCTAGCGTTGGGTGGAATTCGCTGAAGAATATGCATTCGATGCGGCAGCTGCTGCCCATGGCGCTGACCGGTCCTGAGTCTGTAGTCCCTTGTCTTTCGTGCGGTGGTAGCCTCCACCCCGGGAACACCTGTCAAAAAGAGAAAGAGGCCTGAGCTAGGTCACATAGGTTTGTGAACACAAACGAAAAGCTCCGTCAACTCAACAGCGCCTGCGCAGCGCGCCTCGGAGGCGTGGCTGGCGCTGGATGGGATGGGAGGGGGCTTGACCCAGGAAGTCTTGGGTGGGTGGACAACACACCCGGAAGTGAAGCGCCTCTGTAAAGGAGCGGTGGCGCGGCTGGCGGGTCCGGGGGTCCAATTTATTTTGGAGGAAGTCACTGCGTCGAACCTGAGAAGCAGGTGAGAAAGGAAAATTACTACCGTGGAGGTACAGCGTGCTGGGTGCACGTGGGGAGGCAATGTGCAAAGAGACTCACGCTTAGCTAGGAAAGCAGCTGGGAACTACAATTCCCGTAGTGCTCCGCGCCTTTCGTTCCGGCTAGCGATGACGTGCTGCATTTTGGGATTTGTAGTTTTACTTGTCCTCACGTATTCCCACCTGGACGGTGTTTGACAGGTGTTTGACAGGTAGACTCTGTTAAGTTGGGACTGTTCTTGGTGCCTACTTTGTTCTGCTCCTGTCCTAACTTCTGCGGAAAAAAGGTGGCATTCCTGCCCTAAATTACTGTCCTCAGTGATGCGTGGACAGTGGGCACCCTTGCCAACGCCTACGATGCTTTCAGGCTGTACAGCTATCAGCTGGGCTAACCATGGCCCTTTCTGTGGAAACGGAGTCGCACATCTACCGAGCTCTGCGCACTGCCTCTGGGGCTGCAGCCCACCTTGTGGCCTTGGGCTTTACCATCTTTGTGACTGTACTTGCCAGACCTGGCTCCAGTAAGTAGATAGAACTCATAGTTGACTTATGGGAAGTGAAAAGCCACTTTTCTTGGGGAATAGGGACAGTAGGAAGTGAAGGGCTTAACTCGTGGGAACAGGCTTGGCTGGCTGAGGAATATTACGTCCCGGGGAGAGTAATTGGTGCGGGGGCTCTGCCAGCCTGGCCAACCTTCAGAGAGTACATGGTTTCTTTTTGACTTGGCATTTCTTTTCTGACTCCTGGAGCTGCTGGAGGAAGGAGCTGCCAGAGGAGTGGCAGAGCATGCTCTCTGCCCCAGGAAGTGAGTAGGGGGTGGGTGGCTAAGATGAGCTTGTTATGAAGGGATTCACATTTTGGCACCTCTTTAGGTGAATGTGGGCTGTTCACGTTCAGGCTGTAGGGTTGGATATACCGGTTTCTTTTTCCCTCGGCTCCATGAGGCTTCCTCTTTTCATTCCAGGTCTGTTCTCCTGGCACCCTGTTCTTATGTCTCTGGCTGTAAGTAGTGGATCTGGGTAACTTTTAGGGGTAGAGTGTGGGCATAGGTGGTGAACCTCAGAATCCTTGAAGGCATCTAGTGCCAGCTTAGAGGAGTTGTGTGTTCCAACTACTGCCTCTGACATATATCCAAGGGTTGAAAGATGGTATTCAAGACCAGGACAAATGGGTGATGCTCACCCAAGCACAAAATGAGGCTTCTCTCACCTCCAGCCAGGAAGCTGAAAAATTACATTTGGAGATTGCTCTGTTCCTAAAAACCTTAGTTTATGGTGATGCATCTAATTTTCCCTGAAACAGTGCACCCATGTGGACAGCTCTTGCCGAGAAATTGTATCCAGCCTCATGGGAGGCAAACAAAGCTTGTGAATCATTTATTACTGCCACGTCTCAAACCTTGTTTGCTGGGTAACTTAGCAGAGTTGACATTTCAGAAAAGTACCTAGGGAGAAGTCTGGAGAGGCAGCCGTCCCTAACTACTCAGGGCAGACATTTTGCCCCCCACACAGGACCTTCCACCATTTCACCAAATGCAGCATCTTGTCCTTGGGGAAGGGAATGGAAGGATGGGGCTGAGTGCGCCTGCGTGGAGGGTGATCTAAAGTGCATATAGCACTCTCATTTGAGTCTCTGTCTCCTCAGTTCTCCTTCCTGATGACCGAGGCACTCCTGATGTTTTCTCCGGAGAGTTCATTGCTGCATTCCCTCTCACGGAAGGTCCGAGCACGTTGCCACTGGGTGCTTCAGCTGCTAGCCCTACTCTGTGCTCTGTTGGGTCTAGGGCTTGTCATCCTCCACAAAGAGCAGCTTGGCAAAGCACACCTGGCCACCCGACATGGGCAGGCAGGGCTGTTAGCTGTGCTGTGGGCAGGTCTGCAGTGTTTAGGGGGCGTGGGGCTGCTCTACCCCAAGCTGCTGCCCCGATGGCCCCTGGCAAAGCTGAAACTCTACCATGCCACTTCTGGGTTGGTGGGCTACCTGCTGGGTAGTGCCAGCCTCCTGCTGGGCATGTGCTCGTCCTGGTTCACTGCTTCTGTCACTGGTGGTGCCTGGTACCTGGCTCTGCTGTGCCCTGTCCTCACCAGCTTGGTAATCATGAACCAAGTGAGCAATGCCTACTTATACCGCAAGAGGATCCAACCATGAGCTTCCCAGCCACCAGGAAGCCTGGATTTGCACCTCAGCATAGGACCTGGGGAAGAAACCTGCTTGACCCTCTGTCAGGGAACATTCAGATACTAGGGCACTCGGGTGGATCTGTGACATTTCTGCTCCTCGTGCTGCAGCGCCTCCCTTTTCTTTTCTTGCTATCAGCTCTGGGGAGCACGAATAATGTGTCTGATGAAGTTGGGGTTGCAACACTGTCTCCCCAGCCATACAGCTTAGATTTGTATTGGTATGTCCAGAATCACAGATGGAAAAAGTAAAATAAACAGAAAACTGAAAATAAAGAAAAACAAACTGAAAAGACTATGGGAGGAGCAGTGCCACTGTGGACAGTTCTCGCTGATGCCATCAACGTGAGACTATGGGCAGCTGGTAAGGCAGGGACCCCTGCAAATGGTGGCGTTCTCCCAGAACCCTGCCTCTAAGCTTCCTGCGACACCCAGTGCATTAGTAGGCAGCAAGTGGACAGCACAGCTGTTCCCAGAGAAGTCCTGGAGTCTGGGAACATGGTTAGCTCAGTGGCGGGAGGGAGATGGACTGTTTCCACAGGTTTCCTGCACAGGGCAAAACTTAGAGTTGAGGGCTGGAGAGATGGCTCAGAGGTTAAGAGCACTGACTGCTCTTCCAGAGGTCCTGAGTTCAATTCCCAGCAACCACATGGTGGCTCACAACCATCTACAATGAGATCTGGTGCCCTCTCCTGTCCTGCAGCATACATGGAGGCAGAACACTGTGTACATAATAAATAAAATATTAAAAAAAAAAACAAACTTAGAGTTGAACCAAGGTTAGTTATGGTGGCAGGTGGATCTCTGTGAGTCAACAAAGCTAAAGCTATAATAGTAAGACCCTTTCTCAAAAAAGAAAGTTGAATCATAAACAAGAAAAAACTTTCCTTTTGATTTCAGACAAAGTTTCACATCTCCCATGTGGGCTTTGAACCTGCTGTGTGGCCAAGGATGATAGCTCAACCTCAGATCCTCCTGCCTCCACTTCTGAGCACTGGGATAACAGTGTGAACATATATACCATGTGTATATGTACCATGCCCCTCTTATGCAGTGCTGGGACTCAAACCAGAGCTCTGTAAACACTAAACAAATGCTCCTACCGACTGAGCTCCACCTTCAGCCTCAGGTTTTTGTTTGAGATAGGGATTATAGGCGTTTGCCACCATGCCCTGCCTAAGACAACTCCTTGAGATGGAGAAGACTTCAGCTGTCAGGTCCTCTTGCATAGGGCTTTCCTAATAGACTGAGGAGATAAAAAAGGAGTAAGGGACTGAGGTAATAGCTCTGACCAGATTGCTTAGTAGGAGGCATGTAGTAGAGAAGAGGTGGGGGCAATGGAATTCTTAGCGAGGTGGAGTTGCCATGGAACTGAGCCCTAGGACCCAGAAAACACATTTAATTTTGCATTTGGTAAGGACGAGAGGGCTGCACAAGGTGGCCTGACAGAGCCCGGGAGCCAAACCTCAAAGTACCGCTTTATTGATACTGTGAGGCTGGGCTTGGCTGCCTGCTCAGGTGGTCCTGTAGAAAATACCTGGGATCTGTGGCGGCTCTGGCTAGACAGTCACTGCCACAGCAGAAGGGCACAAGAAACCCTGACATGAATGCAGTCTGGGGGCGGGCAGAGATGTATAGACCCCATACTGGTTGGGCCCCCAGGACATTTTTGGCAAATTCAAATCCTTGCCTTGGCTCAGGGCTGTTGGCAACCAGTTTCGGATGTGACGGCTGGCCCAGGAGCTGTGACACCAGTGTCCCTGAAGCCACTTCCTTGGTGAGGAGCTGTACCTGCTGAGGTACAGTCTTACCACAAATGGGGGTCTGGACTGGCTGATGCTCAGAGGCCCCATACCTGGCATTGTGGTTGTCTGGAGTTGGAACCAGGTAGCAAGGGTCCCATGTAGTGTTGCTGAGAAGCAGCAGAAGGCCAAAGAGACCCCCAGAAGACCCTCCTCCCATCCTCAGAGCAGTCAGTGCCCTGGAGTAGCTGAGACACATCAGGGAGGACGTGGGGGCACAGGAGCTACACTCAGTGGTCTGGAGTTACAGTTCTGGAGGAGCTGCCTCAAAGGTAATGAGACTGGATTCTGGGGCAGTCCCCTTCCCTGGGGGTGTAGAAGCTTTTTCTGAGGGCAGAGGACTGTCCTTTTTTGCCCCAGCCTCTTCATCATCATCCATGCTGGGCCAGACAGACTGATCCTCCACTCTCTTCAGCCGCTCATTGAGAGCCTTTAGGGCCAGTTGCCTAAAGCCAGAAAAGAGAAAACAAGTCACATTGGGATTGGGAGAGGCACATACTCTGCAACCTTTCTCAGAAGGTCAACTCCAGAGACTGGTCCCCAGAATCCCATGTTTTCCCTTCCTCATGCACGGTCCAGGCTCAGGATTTGCTTTGCCAATTAGAATGTGGAGCTTCCTCAGCCGGGCGGTGGTGGCGCACGCCTTTAATCCCAGCACTCGGGAGGCAGAGGCAGGTGGATCTCTGTGAGTTCGAGGCCAGCCTGGTCTACAAGAGCTAGTTCCAGGACAGGCTCCAAAGCCACAGAGAAACCCTGTCTCGAAAAACCAAAAAAAAGAATGTGGAGCTTCCTCGTCATCGACAGATCTCCAGGTGAAGGCTGCAGCCCACCTCGCAGATCTACAGATCTGCAGAGTTTGTTGGCTAGAGATGGAGCTAGTGCCTCAGGGCAGACAAGTGGAATGTCCTAGTCCCTGGGGATGAACTCCTGCCTGTGCACAGGTGTCATATCCAGGGACAGGGTCCTTTATTTGTGTGCTATTAAGGTTTAAACCTAGGGCTAGCACTCTACCACAGAGCTATCTATATTCCCAGCATTTAAAACAAACGAATCATTTTTTAAAGGGAAGTCTTGTTAATGAAATCTTCCATGCTGGCTTCAAGCTAGCTCTTATAGCCCAGGCAGACCTTGAACTCATGAACCTCCTGTCTCAGCAGTGGGGATTATGGGCCTGTCTCACCAGGCTCAGCTAGGGAAGGGGTTAATGAAGCAACATCAACTTCAATCATTTCACCCTTCCTAACTATGATAATCTTTCTAGAAGTTTCCTAAAGCCACCCAGGTCTTAGCAGAGCCCACATAGAAGAGAAACAGCCCACGTGGACATGCACAGGGCACACCCTATTGTTCTCAGGGGGCAGACTTGGTGAGAAAATACACCTGGGAATTTTATGTAGACACCCAGAAAGACTCAAGCTGTAGGGCCCAGAATTAGCCCGTAGCATGCTTTGGGTGCTTTCCCACACCTTGGACACCAGCAGGGAACTCCTTCAAGGAAGATGTGCCCTATTCACTGAGCAACACAGCTTCAGTGAAGAACAAGGTACCAAAGTCTTCAGCAGTCTGGCCCACAGAAGGTCAAGTGGCCACTTGTAGCTGGTCACTGTGGATCCCGGTGGCTCAGCCTATTTACCACTAAAGGCGGTCATTCCATGGCTTTCCAAGATCAGAGAGTCTACCATGCCAAGGAAAAAGACAGGAAAAGCAACAGGGACAAGGGCATTAAAAACCCCAACATACTCCAACCTGGCCCAGTAACACTCCTTCTCTGTCACTCCCCAGACTACTCTTGGAGATGTTCTTGCCAGTAGTCAATTTCCTACTTCCTACTTGTAGTCCTTTGGGTCTGAGAGTGGCATACAGTCAGAGGACAAATTGTTTGTAAGAGTAATACCACTCCATGTAAGCCAAGAACCATCTGATTATGCCAGGAACCTGCCTCTTGCCCCAATTCCCACTCTTCCTTTTCTGTCCATTTTCTTGACCCTAGATAGTGGTTTTTTGAATGACCAGTCAATCATAGCAATTCAAGACCTCTCACGGGGCAAGGGTAACCTCTGGCCCAGTCCCATCCAAACAGCTCGAAAGCTCAGCCTTCCTCTACTAAATGAGGTCAAGATGGAATTGTCTTTAGGACACTCCCCAAAACCCTCAAGCTGTAGGGCCCAGAATTAGGCCTGCAGCATGCCCAGGTGTGTTCCCTCAAGGAAGACACATTCTACACTCGACTACAGCAGCAGCAGCAGCAGTGAATAAGCCCGAGAGCATTCCTCCACTGAGGTCAGGAACCTGCTTCGCAAAGGCAGGAACCTCTGACAAAGGCTGAGCAGCAGGCTTGGGAGAGACGTCCTGAAAAGTCTCAAAAATAACACAAAAATAAAGAGTCCACAGGTCTGAGGAAGTAAAAGCTTTCTCCTGCCTTGACCACAGTGTCCAGTGAATAATGCTGTGAAATTACTGATGCTGCAGACACCCTGGGTTGTAGGTCTCAGACCTGCCTGCTGTGGTCAGTAGGTTCCCACAGTGGGTCATTCAGCCTGTCCCCTATGTTTGGTGACACATGCCTGAAAGAGGAGTAAGTTTAGTAATACCCCAAGCATCCTACGTAAAGTGGAAGGAAACACTTGACACGGACACTGTTCCCCATCACAGGAGAAAGGGAGCAACAGTCTCTGTCTCCTACAGGACCAGTGTCTAGAATCTGGGAATTCTGAGGAAAGACCAAAGGTGATTGGGCAGTCTATAAACTGGTTAAGTGGCCAGGTGCTGAGAAACACACACTAGAGCCCTGAAGCCTACATACTGAGTTCCTTCCTCAAGGCCCAATCCTGAATCCGTTCTGAGGCTGCCCCCAACTCTAGGCTGTAGTTCTCCTGCCTGTGTAGAGCAAGCTCCTCAATGGGTGGCCTGTGACCACAGTCTAGCTAGCCAAGATTCTGGAAGATTCCCAGTTACCTTCTCCGCTCGGCGTCTTGAGGGTCTGTGCCTGGGAGGCTGATAGTGATGGATGATGGCGCTCCCACATCATAGCGCTTCACGGTCTTCTGGCATATCTTAACTTTCACCAGGAGGCCATGCACCAGGTTCGCTAGCAGCCCCACTACAGGCTGCAGGATCTCCGGGAAGAAGGTGGCAAAAGCAAAATGGTCAGCCATGTCCCCTCGGCCCCGGCTATGGCGCTGATAGAAGCGAAGATACACCCAACTGGACAGCAGTCCAAAGCCGTAGGAAGCCAGGGCCGGGCTCTGGAGCAGCGTGGCCAACCGGAGCAGCAGCAGCAAAGCCAGCAACAGCATGGGAACTACGCTGACGCGGACCTGGGGCACTCGCAGAACCACACAGTCTCCCATAGTTTGCTTGAGTGCCACC
The DNA here is from genome assembly GCA_004026605.1 of Ondatra zibethicus. Lineage (NCBI taxonomy): Eukaryota > Metazoa > Chordata > Mammalia > Rodentia > Cricetidae > Ondatra > Ondatra zibethicus. The sequence continues at coordinate 39,394 of PVIU01000842.1, forward strand.
AGGACACCACCTAGGAAACCCAGGGCGCCATGGATACGAATAGTGAACAGGTAGACCAAGTTGAAGGAAGCCATGTAGGTGAGGAGGTAGGCGAAGGCCCCCAGAAGCCCCACGGACACATTCACCACCGAGAAGAAGATGAGCAGCTCCAAGGCTCCCCAGAGGGGCTCCAGTAATCGCCCGGCCACCACTACTGTGGCCAGACTGATGGCCACGTCCCACACGTGCTGTTCCATCAGCCCATGGGTGGCCAGGGTCCAGATCCAGAAGTTGGGTGGAAATAGGTAGCCCGGGGTGACCGCCAGGCAGTCCGTGTCCACGGCGAAGGAAAGTAGATAGAGGAACAGTACCACGGCGCACAGCGCCTTCACCACCACGCTGGCGCTGGCCAGGATGGCCCCCAGATGCTGGCGGGCACCGGGTAGGGCGCGTTGCATCTTCCCGGCGGACTTCGGCTTGAGAGAAGGTGAGGAAGGTGGCCTAGGGGCCTCCCCGGGGCCTCGTTCCAGTCCGGCCCCGACGGGAGGCCCAGGCCTGGCTACTCACTGCTCTCTGGGAAGGCTCTGGTTCCGGTCTGGTCCGGCTGTAGCCAAGAGGAAGAGAAAGCCTCGCTGCCAGGCCAGAGCCTATGCCCCTGGCCGAGGACCTGAGGTTAGGCCCTGAGCGGCTTGGGCACGCCTGCAGGCCGGTTCCGTAGGCACAGCGGCCACGCTGGCCGGGCTAGCGTTGATCTCAAGGCTGGGCGTCCTTCATCTACTCTGAGGCTCTGCAGGGTACTAGTATCTTGTTCCGGCCCAAGTCAAGACCGTTTAGCTCCTTCTGGGTTAGGGTTTTGACTTGACGGTACCTCCTCCTTTCTCCGGGGCCGACAAACAGGGACGCCGCGCCTGCGCGCCCCCGGCGGCCGCCGCGGCCCTGTGCCCTCTGAGCGCTTGCCTTCCGGCTCCTCGGCATGCTGGGATACGGAGTCCGTGTACAGAGCCGACCGGTTTCCGCATAGAACCACAAGTCCCAGAAGCCGTGCGCCCGACCGGTCCCGTAGAGGGTAAGGCGGAGGTGCTTGGGAGTTGTAGTTCTCAGGGCTGACTCCTCCAGCTTTGGTGGGAGGGCGGGGGAGCCGGTTAGGGAAATTAAGATCGCTGATGTGGGAAAGCGAGGTGTTGAGTGCGCGGGATCAGGAGGCAGCGTAGCCTTGGGCTGCACACTTGTTGAGTTCTCTAGAGAGGAGTGACTATTTGTGATTTGTACAGGTGCAGCAGTGTTTTTGTAAGCGGGTACATAAGGATGTTGAACGGTTCTGGTGTGTTGTACCAATGTGTGTGAACTAATGAGAAACTCCGTGGTCTGGCAAATAAGAGCCTAAGGCGGGCTAGTACCCTTGCTCCGTCATTTGGAGTAAATGGAATCAATGTGATATTGACCCAACATTTTTGAAGTGCAATTTCACAGACCTCAAAATGGTGAGGCTTTCAGGTTCCCCCACCCTTTTGTTTTCAAGACAAATCGTCTCTGTGTAGCCCCGACTGTCCTGAAACTCACTTTGCAGTCCAGGTTGGCCTCGAACTCACAGAGATCCGCCTGCCTCTGCCTTCTGAGTGCTGGGATAAAAGGTGTATGCCACCACTGCCCGGCATTCTTCTTACCTTAAAGGATCAAAGAAGGCAGAAATGTAAATGTCAGGTCATTTTGGGTGTTCACATTGCTCTTGTTCCAGTGAACTGGTCCTGCCTCATGAACCGAGGTTTTTCACCTGAGGGATAGCAAGAGGTGAGGCTTTGCTACTTCAGTGACTCTTCTCCCACCAGAGACTTGATTCCACTGGAGTTGAGAGAGCTCTCCCTACAGGTAGCAGCCAGGTTGGTCTGGGCTCAACTTCACATTATGGTGGCTGCCAGCAGGGTGTTTCTTGAGATTTATTTTAAAATATTTTTATTTACATGTATGTGTGTCTCTGTCGTTATGTGTGCAGTTCACAGAGGCCACAAGAGGATGATGGATCCCTGGAGCTGGATTTAGGCTGTGAGTTAGCAGATGTGGGTGCCGGGGGTGGAACTCAGGTCCTCTCTAAGAACAGCAAGCACTTCTAACCACCAAGCCATTGCTCTAGTCCTGATATTTTTGTTGTTGCATATTGTTGCTTTATAAAAAGTGCATAGTTTTAAAAATGTGATGAATTCTGTGATGAGGGACATTATTATAAAATGCAGAACTCTTTCATCTCAGCACAACTGCCTGTGTGTTCAAAGCTGCCTTCCATCCTTTATTTTTGTTTGGGGTCAGGGTTCCTACTGAATGCCACATACCAGTGTTTGTTAAGTTTGGTTTAGCAAATTAAAATACAGAGTTCCTGGGTGGTGGTGGCACATGCCTTTAATCATGGCGCTTGGGAGGCAGAGGCAGGTGGATCTCTGTGAGTTCAAGGCCAGTCTGGTTTACAGAGTTAGTTCCAGGACAGCCAAGGCTACACAGAGAAATCTTGAAAAAACAAAATAAAACAAAGAAAAAAAACAAACCAAAACAACAACAATAAGAAGGAAAACCAACCAAAACAAAATACAAAATCAACAATTCAGTCAGATTTGATTTTTGAATAAACAATTTTCAGGGTAGGGACGATGTCCCATGCAATATTAAACACACACACACACACACACATGTGCGTGCACAAACATACACCCCTCCAAACCAAAACAACCAACAACCCACTTTCCCTCCAAGAAAGAGTATGTTTGTTCAGAACAAAGTGACAGCACAGATTATACACTGGTGATGCCCCGTCAACATTGACAGTGGCCCATATGAGTGATAGGAATCAAGGACCAATCCCCCCTTTTTGTTTTTTCAAGACAGGGTTTCTCTGTGTATCCCCAACAGTCCTGGAACTCATTCTCTAGACTAGGCTGGCCTCAAACTCAGAACTCAGATCCATTTACCTCTGTCTCCCTAGTGCTGGGATTAAAGGTGTGTACCACCACTGCCTGGTCAAAAGACCTATTTATTAAATATGAATATTTAATAAATTTAAAAATTAAAATATAAATATTAATTTATTAAAACTTTATCAGAGTCTGTGTGGTGGTAGTGCGTGCTGGTAAACCCGGCAGTTGGGCGGCTGAGGCAGGAGGATCAGGAGTTCAAGGCCACCTGTAGCTATATAGTGAGTTTGAAGCCACACTGGGCAACAAGAGACTCTGTCTCAAAAGAAAGAACAAAAGCTGGGCGGTGGTGGCACAAGCCTTTAATCCCAGCACTCGGGAGGCAGAGGCAGGCAGATCTCTGTGAGCTCGAGGCCAGCCTGGTCTACAGAGTGAGTTCCAGGACAGGCTCCAAAGCTACAAAGAAATCCTGTCTTGAAAAACCAACCAACCAACCAACCAACTAACCAACCAACCAACCAACCAACAAACAAACAAAAACAACAACAAAAAAAAGAGAAAAAGAAAAAAGAAACATCAAAAATTATCTGCAAATCAGAACTGACTGGACTTGATCTGACAGCCCTGCCCCCGCCCCAAATCATGTGCGTTATTTCAAAGCACAGGAGCTGTTTTGAGGAATGAGGACAGACAGCTCCTGCAGGAGTGAGAGAAACCGCATCTTGGCTGAGGCGAATGTCCTTTAACATGTTGAGATGGCTCAGTGGTCAAGAGCACTGGCTGCTCTTCAGAGGTCCTGAATAATCCTTTTTTTTTTTTTGTAAATTAATTTTCGAGACAGGGTTTCTCTGTAGTTTTTGGTTTTTGGTGGAAGAGGTCCTGAATTCTATTCCCCAGGACCACACGGTGACTCACAGCCATCCAGAATGAGATCTGGCGCCCTCTTCTGGCCTCAGGCATACATGCAGACAGACAGGGAAAGCATAATAAATCTAAAAAATATGTTTAGAATCCAAGTTTTTCCTCCAGCTAGTCTGTGTGTGTGTGTGTGTGTGTGTGTGTGTGTGTGTGTGTGTGTGTGTACAGACACCACAGGCACTCATGCTCTTGTGTGAGTTGTGTGGCAACTATCACCTCCTGCCCTATTTATTTTTGAGACAGGATCTCACTGTGCAGCCATGGGTGGCCTGGAACTCACTACATAGACCAGTCTGGTCTCAAACCAACAGGTTCACCTGCCTTGGCCTCTCCAGTGCTGCATTCTGTTTATATGTGTGTTGTGAGACAGTGCCTCTCACTGAACCTGGAACTCATCAGTCCACCAGAACTCTGGGGTTCTGCCTCCTGTCCCAACTCTTCAGGCCACCAACCCCCAGTGCTGCACCGGGCTTTGTACATGGGAGCTGAGACCCTGAACTCAGCCCCTCGTGTTTGCACAGCAGGCATGCTGCCGACTGAGCCAGCTTCCAAGCCCTGCCACTTGAGACTTTAGATGAGTTTTTTTTTTCAATTTTGAGGGGTCTCATGTAGCCCAGTTCGGGCTTGGAACTCCCTGTGTAGCTAAGGATAGCCTTGAGCTCCCGAGTCTCCTGTCTCCACTTCCCCAGTGTGGGTTACAGGCAGGTACTACCATGTCCAGCTTTCACTGATTTTCTTCAACCCTTCTCTTCTGGTGAGGTAGGAGTTTCCCTCCCTTGCTCGTCTGTGCTGTGGGGATGGATATGCTGATAGCTATGCTTGAGATCACGGTGAGAACTTAGCTAGCTAACCTCCAGGGGCCCAGACCCTGCTACCTTGAGGAAGAGAGTGAGCATCCAGTTTAGGAGCAGCTATGCTGGTGGCTTTAGTTCTCTCCCCATGAAAAGAATGCAGGGGCCAGGCTGGTGAGAGGACTCAGTGGGTACAGGACTTGTTGCCAAGCTTGACAATTGGAAAAACACAGTGCAAGGCGCAAACACCTGCAGGCTGCCCACTGTCTTACCGCTATGCTCATGCTAGGCACAACAGAAGCAAATCTAAAAGACAAAACAAAACCAAACCTAATGCAGAGGTCATAAAACTAGAGTTAGTATTAAAATATACTTGGTGAACCAGTGTGGAATGGTGACCACACAAGCCCAGAGGACAGATGATCCGGTAAGATGCTCATCGATGAAGTGGACACCAACCTGAAAGGAGTCCTGTGACATCAGGTGGCCTGTGACATCAGGTGGCCTGTGCCACCTCAGTCTCCTGGCAACCAGGCCAGCTGGGCCTGCGCAGGGAGACCCATCAGTTTGCCTCTCTCTCTCTCTCTCTCTCCTCTCTCTCTCTCTCTCTCTCTCTCACACACACACACATACGTGTGTGTGTGTGTGCAGGAACTGTCCTGGCCTCTGATCTCCCTGACTCATGATGGAGTCCCCACTTGCTAATGGCTGGGCCAGACCCTGGCATCCTCAGGGCAGCAGGGTGGGGGTTGGAACTAACTTGTGCTGTGTCTCTCCAGGCAGAGGGTCTATTGTTAGGTCCTGGTCTGATCACATGGGCAGACAGAGGACAGACCTCAGCCTATTGACCATATCATTGCTCTCTCTTTCAGAGTCCTGGCCTGGCCTTGAGGCTCTGGGCAGTTCTGTTTTGCCCCCCTCTTGACAGTTTCTCTCCTGGAGGCTTGTAATATGAAACAAAGCCACGTCAAGGTTAGGAGTCCTATAATGCTCTTTGACCTCTGAGAAACAGGACGGCCTTGGCTTCTCTTTTCAGAGCAGGGTGATACTCAGCAGTCACAGCCGCCTGTCACCACAGCTACCCAGTCCTCAACCCAGGCCCACACAGTGGATGAAAACTGTTTGAAGTGAAAATATGAACATTATTTAATAACTGATCTTCTGTAATAAACCATTTGAAAATATTTTACAAGGAATCACACACACGATATTTTACAAAGTTTCTCGACTTTTTTTTTGTCGCTGTTGTTTTTCCAACTTGTCTGTACAAAATAGAATAACAACGAAAAAAAGGGCAAAGTAAAGGAAATGGCCCCCCAAGTCCCTCAGCCCGAGGTGAGAGGACAGCCAGGTCAGGCGGGTAGATGAGAGGAACGGACCCAGCCGGGGGACGGACAACTACTTGATGGGGACTGTTGTTTCTGTTGTTTTTAAACTTAAAATATATACTTATTTTTCTGTATACGTTTATTTTTTGTTTATATTCTCCATTGAGCACCTGACTACACTACAGTGACACACGCGCCCCCACAGGACACAGCTGACATCATGGATGCCCACCCTGTCACCAGCATTGGGCATGGACCATACACACACTGAGAAAGCAACAAACAACATGACATTAATTAACGAAGCCATTAATTAATGCATCACCCTCCCCCCTCCTCCCGGTCCAGCTGAGCCTCATGGCTACACCCCCGGCCCCCAGTCCCCTATTGGCCCCCAGGTTGAGATGCCTTTGGGAGATGACAAGGATGAATCGTGTGAAGAGATGTGTCCAGGCCCAGACTCGTGTGTGTGTGTGTGTGTGTGCAATGTTTACATGTGTGCATGGCAGAAGTGTGTGTTAAGCAAGGGAGGGAAAATTTGGCCTCCTAGGGGAGGGAGTGTCTGTGTGTGTGTGTGCACGTATGTACGAAGAACAAAGGGAGTTGGGCCTGAGTAAGAACCAGATTGGGGGTGGGATGGCCCAGCCAGGAGAGACCAAGTCACCCCTGCTAAGGCAAAGAGCAATGTCTGGAGGGGTTCTTCTGCTAAAGGGGTTCAGGCAGTGATGCGTGGTCCTACTAGGGTCCTGACACTAGTGAGGAATGGATATAATGAGCACCTGGCAGGGAGAGGGGCACCTGAGGGACACTGGTGGCTAGGGGTGAAACAAAGAGGCCTTCCCCAGCATTTGGCACTGTCTGACATTCAGCTTTAGAGATGGGAGGGCCAGCCCGGCTGCATCATCTCAGAGTAGAGGCAGAGGGCAGCAGAGATGGAAGGCACAGGCCTACCCTCTCCCTGACCTCTTGTCCCGTGTAAGGCTTTATGGGGCCCCCATGGTGTGTGTCCATGTCTGTTCAAGTGCTCCCTCTGGGGCATGCCTAGTGAGAGTCCAGTTTCTGCTTTCAGGGGTCCAGGTGTGTATGGGGTGTGTCCGAACTGATGTCATTGTGAGACTGTCCTGACGCCTGCAAGGCTGGGGCATGGGTTTGTGGTTGTAGGCCTGAAAGGTGCAGGAGCCTATGGGGGGCTGTCCCAGAATCTCTCTCACCACTACTACTTCCATTTTTTCCCCAGAGAAGGTGAGTTTGAGCGTGGGTGGGGCCAAAGGGTCAGGTTAGAGGCACCCAGCAGAGGCAGGGTGGCCTACACAGAGGAAGTCTCCAGGCAGGTTGGTCGGTGGAGGCCTGGTTTGGCACCAGTACTTGTGGCCTCCTTGTCCCAGCCCAAGGAGATGAGTCCGGGGTCTGTGGGCACTTGGACAGTTCAGGGGTGAGATAAATCTTGAGTGCCAAACACCATGACACCCTACTTTGGGGCTCCCCTGCCCCAAGGCACAGGCTCTGGGGGGAGGGGCCCAGGTCCTTCAGTGAGGGAGTGGCTCAGGCGCTAGGTTGGGGACTCTGGGATGAGGGGAATGGGAGAGTGAGCGAAAGAGTAGGAGGCCAAGGCGGGGATATGGTGTAGGTGTGTGTGTGTTGGGGGGTCGCTCAGAGGCGGCGAGAGGCAGCAAAGGAGTGGACTTGAGGCTGTGGCCGAGGCGGCAGGCCCAGGAGGAGCAGCAGCTGCAGGGAAACCAGGACGCCCAGCGACGGCGGGAAGGAGGCTCCACGGCCACAGTCTGAGGTATCTTCCTGTAGCGGGGAGGGAAACAAGCAGGCGGTAGTCTCCCAGCCGGCGCAGGATCGTGGACATCAGCAGCGCCGCTCCCCCGACTCACCGTGGCGTTGTAGTCAAAACAGATATGAGGGCCTCTTCGGTACCGCGGTCTCTGCACCAGCTCACACTGCTCCGGGCCGTCCGCTGGGCATGGGTGGGGAGTCAAGGAGGAGGCGGCAGCAGCGACACGGAGGGGAGCACAGGGCAGGAAGGGCGAGGGCAGGGGGAGGGCGGGGGCAGGATACAGTGTGTCTCCTTCTGCAGCAGCCGGCCCGCCTCGCACTGGCTGCACAGCGGCTTCTCCGCCACCACGAACAGAAGGTTGGTGTTGGTCAGTCTCTGCGCGTGGAACAGCCTGGAGGGACGATCGGAGGGCGGCACCTTGGAGGTTCGCTCCTCCCCGGAGCCGCTGCCCTAGCCACGCCCCACCAAACAGACCACACCCCTCCAACACGCCCCGCCTCTCGCCCCGCAAGTACCTGCTGCAGTTTCCGCAGTCGATGATGGCGTTGTAGGACGCGTTCACCGAGCCGAAGTAGTACTGGGTCTGCTTCATGACGCAACTGCTCTCGCGCGTCTCGGGGCTGCCCTCGGCTTCTGCCGGGTCTGCGGGGCCCAGACGCCTCAGCCCCTCCCACAGACCCTGACACGGTGTCGGCCTCAGCTTGGCTCAGCCCTAAGCCCCGCCCTCCCAGGGAAGGGACGGGCGGCAATTCCCACCCGTGAGATGTAGATTTGAGGCCGAGCCTCCCAAGTCCTACCTACCTGCCTGGAACCAGCTGTGGTAGATGAGGCCGTAGAGTAGCTGCTGGAATAAGGACCTGTAGAGTACGGGGCACCGAGTACTGGCGGTTAGGAGAGGCCAGTGCCTTCCTGGCCACCTTTACCAACCACTCCTCCAGGACTCACCAGGCGGCAGCAGAGGTCCACCAGGCCAAGTTAAGGAAGTCTGCAATGGTGGGCTGTAGTGGAGAGAGGAGCATGGGCTTCTACTGTTGCCTCTGGCTCTGGGTCAACCCCAGCTCTCTCAAATGTCAAATGTTAGAGGTGGGAAGAGGGGTCTCTGTAGATGGGTCTTCCAACCCCCCCCCCAGTCTCCGGGCATTTTTGGGAGCTCACCACAAAGACACCCCGGGGTGCAGCACCCAGGTTTCCAGGAGGCTGTGGGGCACAGGCTGCTTGATAGTCATAGGATTCCTTCCGGGTGTAGAAGGAGTTATTATAGAGTGCCAGCATCAGGTTGGCATCCACCTCACTGAAGAATCTGCCAACCTGGTGATGCAGGGAGGGAGCAATAGTCACAGGGCTGTCGCTGCCGCACCTCTAGAAGGCTCTGCCCTATACCTTCCTTCCACTTTCTTCCTGACCCTCACCTGGTCCCACTGATGGTTCTGGTTTGATAGTACCAGGAATCCTCCGTCATCGATGAGGACACAGAGTAAGTCCTAAGAGGCCGGGAAGGGGGATAAATATGGTGAGCAACCCCGCCCCAGGCTATTTCAGGCTCTGGCAGTCAAGCTGTTCCAAATGAGGGCATCCACTACTCTAGGTCTGTCAAGACAGAAGTCAGGGTACTGGTGTCTGGGGATGAGGGAAGTTGGGGTCCAGAGCAGAGTCAGCACTTACCTCATTGTTAACCTCGCAGTCCATCTCACAGTGGCTGCTGGGGCCGCACTGCTGGGCAGAGAATGGGGTCTGTGAGGTGCCAACCAGTTTCCCTCATTTCTGCTACCCTTCATATGCTGGTTCTGCAGCCCATCTGCAGTACCCCCCGCTTCCCACAGGTGCTGGAGCCACTCCGAGTGGCAGGCTTGTTAGGGGTCCTGGGGACTCCAGAGAGGATACCACTGGGCTTACTTCCCTTTCCCTGCCCAAATACCTTCTGAGGTTGGTCTTGATGGGTGCGGTTGCTGGCAAGCACCTTGAACTTTTCAGCCCAAGCCTCTAGGTCCAGTTTGACACCCACCACTGTGGGAGAGAGCAGTGAACTGTCTATGCTACCTACCTAGTTGGTTTCCTGACTGCTGTCTCTTGCCCCACCTCCGTCTTAGTATTCACCTGCTGGCCTCAGTGTGCGACGACCTAGACTCAGCTCCACAGCTGTGCTGACGAGGACACCCACCGTGTCATTTTCCAGCTCCAGTGGCCTTAACAGGGCTGGGATGGATGAGTGGAGCAGTCAGAAGGGAAGGCTGGCCATACTGGCCACTCCAAACTGGGTCCTGCCAACCCGGGACTAGACCCAGTCTAAGCCTACAGCACCCCATCCAGTGTTTGGCATGGCCTTTCTCTTCACATGTCCCTGGTCTCAGCTGAGGCCTCCCACCTGATGATGGGCACCATGGACAGACACTCACAGTCCTGGTGTGGGGGCTTGAAGACATAACCGTGGTTATCCAGGCTGCGGCGGTAGAAGCTGGCATTGAAGGGTTCAGGGTTCTCTGTCCAGTCTTCGGCTGCCCTAGAGCACCCAAGACAGGCAGAGCTCAGTGGGTATATGATTATATACTAGAGGCAGCTTGTGGTATACAATGGCCTTAGCAGTGCAGAGGCTTCTGGGTAGTAATGGTTAGGTCCCAGACAGGGAGAGCTGTTGGTGAGTGGGGTTGGTCACTTACTTGTTGGGGAAGACACGTGTGATGCCACCATCCGTGGCAGCAAATACGGCTAGCAGGCTGTACCTGGGGACAACAGGGAGGTGGGGTCATAGACCCGCCTTCTACTGTGCAAGGCCAGGGCCTCTGGGTCTCAACCCCAGCCTCCTGCCACACAGTCACAGCCAGGGTGGTGGTGCATACGTGTTGAGATCTTGGTCCCGCCACACACGTTCTACTAACTGCTGTGTAATGCCCGTGTCCAAAATCAAGTTATGCAGAAGGAAGTTATTGCCTGGAACAGAAGGATAACTTGGAAGGATGTCTTATTGTAGCTCCCTATCGTTGCTTCCCCTAGTTTCCAGGGCTCTGGTGAAAGCCTTCTCTATGCCCTGGTCAGACCTTGCCTGCTTGTCTCCAGGCTTCTGTGGGTATGGGCCCCCTCCTTCCCGGGGCTATGCCCCAACCCCAGGCGCTGCCCAGATCCAGATGCCCTACCATATACTCACACTGCTTCGAGTCTGGAGTCACTTTCTCCATGAGCTCAATGAAGTTTTTCAGGAATTCAGTGTTGTTGTCTGAGACATTCAGGTCCTTGCAATACTCTCTGGGGTAGGGAGGGGCAAGAAGAGTGGGCTTGGGGGGCTGCACAGGGCAGAGGGTTCCAGGCTTCCTGATAGGTTGGCCTGGACAAAGGCTGAGAAGTCCAGGTTGAGGGGCGGGGCATGAGTATTCTCACAAGCTGTGGTCGCTGTAGGCCTGTAGGCCGCTTGGACTTAAGGTAGGCATAGTGGAAAGAGGATGGAGGTCTGCTTCCTCCGCCCTGGTGGGTTTTCTCTTTCCTGGGCTTAGCCCTGCAGAACCTGCCATCTCTCCTGTATAGCTGAACCCAAATGGTGCAAACAAGAGGCCTCGGAAAATGCAAATGTCAGTGACTGGCTCATCCCGTGGGCATGGGTGGGGTTGAGGACCAGCACTTGTTACTGCCAGTCTAAGGCCTCATCTTGCCTCTTCCTGGCCTTGTGCCTTTGGGCAATGCATTCTGGTTTCCCAGGGCTCACTATTTTCATCATGGCACAGTTGGGAAGTCAGTAGGAATGTGTAGGTCCCCAGACTGGCTGTTCCTTCCCTCGAGGTGAAACCCTCACAAGGCTCAGGCTCTGCAGCCAGCAAACATGGGTGTGGCAGAGCCTCGAGAAGGTTCTTGGAGAACAATGTTTCTCTCTCCCCTGATGGATGGAACCATCTCTCTTGCTCAATCCCTTATCCACTCCCCTGCCACCAGGGACCTCTCCAGTGGCCTATATGACAGCAGCTTTGTGGGTAATTAAAAATATGTGCTACTTCCCCATGCTATGGCAGGACCCATTAGTGTGGGCACCTGGGACTGGATCCTCAGCCCCCACTGCTTCACTGTCCCTCAGTGCCTATGTGAAGTGTACCCTCTGTATGGATGTACCTGGTGACACCCACACAGCTGTGCAAAAGACAAACCATACACGTGATACACGTGTTCACATTGTAGGGTACTTCATTTGCTCATTTTATGCACACTTATTCACACTGCTGAGCCAGTTATTAAGATGACACACAGATCTCTTCCCTCCGCTTCTGCATGTGTCTCACAGGCCGTTCCCAATCACTACTGCATACAGCCCACCCCACATTTACCCATGGCCTCTTGCACATGTGCACAATGACTCACAAGTACAAACATCTACAGAGAGCCAGAAACTTGTGGGTGCATGCACACAACGTGCATACACACAGAGGTTAGGGGTGTCCAGAGCCCCATGTGGCGCCGGGGAGTGCTCTCATTCACTCAGGTCACAAGAGAGGGCTTCAGCACCAGGAGGCCATGGTGCCCATGGCCTCCTCAGAGGTAGTCCGTGGCAGATTGTGTGTACACTGTGATGTGTGTGTTCACACTGAGTGGACTGCAGGGTTGGTTCTGGGCCCTGAGCCCACCCTTGCCAGAGAAGATTCTCAAAGCCTTTACCCTCCTTCCCACTCCTCAGGGAGCCACCACACCTAGGACCGGCACTGCTGGCACTACCCACAGGGGCTCTGGGTGGCTCAGCCCTCAGACCCACACGAACACAGGACAACCATGGGGTGGGGGTCAGGTGGAGAGGTATGGGCAGGACACCACAAACCAGAGCAGCAGCCGCCCACCGAGGGTGCGTTAGGGGACAGGCCAGCCCAAGGTAGAAAGGGCTCTTTCCTGGTTGCCTGGGAGGGCACAGAAGGTTGTAGAGAATCCAAAGCCCGCCTGCCCCAGGCCTGGTGGGACACAGGCGGTGGGCTACTAGCTACTGCTGCCTGGTGCGGCTACATGGCCTGGGTATGCACACAGCCGCACATACCGGGCTATGCACGGGGTTAGGAGCAACACTACACAGGACATAGACACACAGAGCTTCAGGCAGCAGTGCAGGAGGTAGGGCAGGACAGTCAGGGGAGGGGAGGACGCCTTAGCAAGGCCACACGCAAGCTACCTGGGAGCAATGAAAACATGTCCTTCAGACTCAAAGCTGCTGGGGAGCAGGAACTCAAAATCTGCAACAGAAACGGGGGGTTATCCGGCGGGGGCTGGGGAGGCAGGAGGCCAGGGGGCTCAGAGCTGATGGGGCTGGAGGGGCAGGTAGGGACAAGGCGGCTTAAGGGAGGGGGAAGACACCAGCAAAGAGGGAACCCGCCACTTCCACGTTCAGGTTTGAGCCAAAGAGAAGGGAGGGCGAGGAGGGTGTAGGGCCTGTGGAAACTACAGCATCGCAGGAGAAGGGCAGTTATAGCCAATATGTTGCCCGGGCCTGGTCCTCTGTCGGTAGTGAGTCCCTTGGCGTGGCTGTATATGCTTCCATACTGCTGTATAGCACATATACACGGACACACACACACACACATATATATACACACACTGCTATATATATGCATGGTCTGGGGGAGGCGCCAGTCTTGTTCTTGTCATATCCATAATGGAAAAACCGCATGCGGAGTGAGCTTCCTTTGCCTCCAAAGAGACTTTGAGGAAGGGAATTGGCTTTTGGCTGCGGATTTTTATCTCTCTTTGCCGCAGCTGTTTGCATTTTGGTAGGTCTTGCTTTTGTTCTGTGTCAGGCATCAACATGGCCAAACCGAAAGGGTTTCTCACAGGCACAGACAGTCCAACCAGAGACGGGCGTGAACAGCTGGTGGTAAGGCTACTGCAGTGCACCGTGGAGGTCTGAGGGTGGGGTGTCCTTCCTGGACCAGGATGCTGGGTGAAGGGAAACCCGGGGGCAAGGACTGTTCCACAGTGTGTGGCGAGACAGGGCTGCTGCTGGACTCTGCACACCTGCTTTCCCAGCTGGGAGCACAGGGCCCATGGGGAAGGAGGAGCCTGCGGGAAATGCCGGGAGTGCCTAGGTGGGTGGACTAACAACTGTGCCTGTGCCTCAGGCTTAGGAGCTGTGCATGTAGGTGGCATGGATGCACGAGTGTGTGCACACTCGTTTTTATATGGGTGTGTACTCACAGACCTGAGAATATGACTGTAGGACTCCACTGTGACCTCTTTCTGCCCAGCTGGATTGGGTTACTCTGCTGGGTGCCTATTTTGTATTGTATTGTTTTATTTTATTTTATTTGAGATAGGGTCTCCTGCAGTCCAGGTTGACCTAGAACTCCCTTACATAGCTGAGAATGACTTTGAACTTCTGATTCTCATGCATACACCTTCAGAGGGCTAGGATATGGGCAGGAGCCACCACGTCTGGAATATGTGATGGTGGGGACTGAAGCCAGGACTTTTGATAAATGCCAGGCAATGACAAGCACTGTTGCAACTGAACCACATCCCCAGCCCTGTTATGTGTATCTGTGAGGGCCCTTGGCTAGTATAATTCTTGCAGTCCGTCTCCCTAGGTTTTTTAAAAGATGGTCTCTGTTGTCTTGACTAGCCTCCAACACATGGAAATCCTCCTGCCTGAGCCTCTTGAATGCTAGGATTTAGGCCTAGGCCACCACACTTGGCTTTCCCTATCCTACCCTCACCCACATCCCGAACTCTCTTTCACCCCAGAGCTTTAGTTATCCCAGAAGAGGGATTTTCACTGTTCCCAAATACTCCCACGATGCACTGCAAAGTTCTGGACAGAGGAAACTTGAGGTGCTTTGGGGGGCTGGGCAGTCACTGGTTGGACTGTTCCTTTCTGATAGGACTGTGAGGCAGGGTTTGGACACAAGCCAAAGGGGAGGGAGTAGGGGTGGGGAAAGGAGGAGGAGGAGAAAGAAAAAGGAGGGATGAGGGGCAAGGAGGGAGACTATACTATGTTTGTTATGTTTCCAGGGTCTTGACATTCTAGGGTCAGCATGTGGGGTGTGAGATGGGAGAAAAGACAACTCAAGCCAGTGGAACTATGCAACCCACTCTGACCCAGGCCAGCAAGGACAGCTTATTCCCTTTGTTGGACTAGGCTAGACAAGTCCTCTAGGTTTCTTGGGGAGTTCTGTGCTTCCAGGTTGGGGACATCCCCACGTGGTTCTCCATGCCCCACAGGGTCAAATGTTCCCTGGGAAGGCAGCTCTCTGTGCAACAATGGCAGACATCTTCATGTTCCACCTTCTCTAACCTCCATTGGCCTCTGACAAGGCCTGGCGGTTCACCATCTACCGTTCTGCGACCTGACTTGGGATCTTTTCCTTTGTCAGTAGCCTGGTTTCCTCTGGTTGGCTCTGGGGATCCATGCCTGGTGAAGCCTACAGTTTCGGTTTCTGAATCTGCCTTTATTTCCCCAGGGGAATAGCTTTCCCATACCTATGGACCTTTCCTAGGAACAGCGAGCACCTAAGAACAGGGATCACCCAAGGGTCCTTAGCAAAGCAGTGGGAACTGCAGGATGCAGACATTACCCAGGATGGCTGGTTAGCCTTGTCCTCCTGTGGCCTGGTTGCCTGTGTGACACCCCCCCCCCCACTAAGGCTTCTGAGCCTTGCCACCTCTCTTCTAGGAGGGCTGTGAGGTCTGGAGCCACAGCAGAACCAGAGGCCTAAGTGCCATTAGAGGGGGCCTGCTGGGATTTTCCTCTTCCACAGTCTTACTTGAGCCCCGCTGAGGGCTGACCTATCAACTGTATCTCAAGCTTCCTGCCCTGCTGGGTAGGTGGTGGTGGAGAAGCATCCAGCTCTGTTCCCACTGTTGAGTTGTCTTAGAGGGGCAGAGAAATTGGAGAGGCAGAGGGCTTCCCATGGGGTCCCACAAAGACTAGGGAATAGGAGGAAGGGGTCTGGGCCCACAGGACATGTTGGAGAACTCTCCGCAGACAGCCCCAGAAGTGGGCTACTGGCTCTAAGAGGGGTGTCAGGATCAGAGGAAAGGCAAGAACCGAGGAGCCAAGGGATGCTGGGAGGGAGCCCCAGAGGGCAGGGGTGTGGCTGGTCCTGGGCAGGAAGGGGGGCAAGCAGGGGCATGAGGGCAGGTGGGGTGGGGAGAGGAGGGTGCACTGGTTCTGAATATACTTGCCCTTCAGTTTGCTGATTGGCACTGGGACAGTCCACCAAGAGAGAAAGCGAGGAAAACAAAAACACAAACACAAAAACAAACGAAAAGGGGGAGGGGAAGGGGAGGGGCACAAACAATATTTTATTCAATGGCTGTTTGAATGAAAATATTGTGTCTCATCATCATACCGAAAGGAAACTTCTTGCAAAAAACGACATGAGAGAGAAAGAGAGAGCGAGAAACTCAAAGGAGATGAGCCCCAGTCGGCCAGGCAGGTGGGGGGGCGCCCGGTGGGGCCGGAGCCCCAGCCTCCCTCCCAGTGACCTCTGGCATTGGGCAGGCAGGACCAGGCCTGAGATCCAGGCCTTTCCAGAGAGGCCCATGGTGGGCAGGCATGCATGGGGAGCCACAGGCAGAGAGAGGAGTGGGAGAGCCGAGGAGGGAGAGGGAAGGAGAGAGAAAGGATGAGAGAGATGGTGTGTAGGGGTGAAAGAGAGAGGAGTGGGGGAGGAGAAGGGTGTAAGCCAGGAGTGAGGGAGAGAAGAGGAAGGGAAGGAGGAGAGAGGGAAGAACACAGACAAAGGGAGAGGGGGAGGGCAGGGGTTCTGGGTTGGGGAGGAGAAGGGATGGCTGGAAAGTGAGAGGGGCTGAGCAGGAGGGAGAGGAAGAGAGGGAGAGATGGGGAGAGAACTGAGGGGAGAGATGGTGGGAGAAGGTGACCTGGAGGAGGAGGGGGAAGAGTGGGTGGGGGAGGAACAGAGAGCAAGAGATCTTGGGACAAAGGTGGCACCACAGGAGGAACAGGGGAAGGAGCTCAGAAGAGAAGGGAGGGGCAGGGATGCTTTCTAGGAATGTAGCCCCCAGGAGTGTTTAGGGCAGGCAGGCTAAGAAGGGAAGAGGGCTAGGAAAAATCAAAAACAATCCTCAACGGAAACCATGAGAGAATGGTCTAGAACCAAATCTGAGAAAAGGCAAGCATGCAGATTTCCACAGACTTTTGAAGGCTGGTTCCCCAGCCTGTGGGCACGCCTGATGCTGGGCAGACTTGGCAGGAGGGGCTGCCTTGCCGGCAAGCGCGGCTGCCTATGCTGCCTGGGGCCGGCCAAGGGTGCAGGGGCAGAGGCAGGGGTGCAGGGCGCAGGCAGGGGCCAGGCCACTTACACTTGACCTGCAGGATCTGGTCGCTGAGGTTGGCTTGGAGGTAGAAGGTGCTGTAGGGTGGGAGCACCAGCCCCAGGCTGGGGAGGAGGGGAGGGGAGAGCACAGGTCACTGATGAGTATTGGTGGGCCACACTAACACTTCTTTCCTAGGGCCTTAGAGCCACAGAGGCCCAAGCTGTGGCAGCCACAAGTCCCCTACACAACTGCATATCCTAGGAGTTAGCACCTTGGAGGTCTGATCCTTGTCCCCAAACCATCCTGGAGTCCTTGAAACTGCTAGCTCCAAAGTGATTTCCCACCCTACTGCCAACCTCCGCACCCACCTGCCCCACAATGTCCTGACCAACAGGAAGCTTTTGAGGGGTGGACATGAACCACGTGAGAGCCCAGAGGCAGTATGGGCTGGTCCTGGGGTGTGACAATGCTCCTATCATTTCAGAATGGACTACGGAGCAGTTGAGTGGGGCATGTGAAGACAGCCCCCCAGGGCCAAGACTGGCTGAGGCTGTGATGCTGACTGTGAACAGTCAGGGAGTGTTGAGATGATCCCTGGGGTGTGGTACCCAGGAGATCCTCCAGGAAGGAGGATGCCAGGGGTACTGTCCTGTCCTCAATCCCGTTCTTCCAGGACCCGCTGCTTGCTCCACAGGGCCGGGGAGGCCCTGGGGGACCAAACATCTCAGGTTAAATAAAGAGTAGGGACAGGGGTGCAAGAGGGAGAAGCAGCTGGGTTCAGATTTCGGGGTCACTCTTGCCCTTCTCTGTCTACCCAGCTCTGGCTCACTTACCTGTAGTTGGTGCTCCTTATAGGCACCCAGGTGTAGTTCCGAATCACCTCATCTATGTACCTCTGGGAGAGGAGGCTGCGTCAGGTTCTTGGGTGAGCAGGCTAGGGTGGGTGGGTAGGGATGGGTGCCCATTCTGATGCCCTTGTTTCCCATCCTGTGCCTTCATACCTCATCCAGGGACTTGACCAATGTCCTGATCTGCTTGTGGCCCTTGCTGCCATCAATCATGCTGCGACGGATCTGCAAGGGCCAACGGTGTGAACCCCCTGCTCCTGTGCT
>PVIU01000842.1:57529-260941 GCA_004026605.1 Ondatra zibethicus
CCCCTGCTCCTGTGTTAGCCACCTCCTCCCTGCCTCCCTGCCTTCACCTTACCTCCTCCTTGTTCTCATCTTCCAGCTCTGCATCCAGGAAGTCCAGGGTCACAGGCTCCCGGAAGTTGGTAGTCTGCAGGAAGCCAGATAGGAAGTCAGGAGTCCTCATTTTGGAGGGTTTACCTGCCTTCCATGGCCACTCATCTGGCTTACCTGGGGCTTGAGATTGGGATGTAGCAACACGTAGCCGTTCAGGTCAATAGCAAACACATAGCCGTTAGCGCCAAGCTGTGAGGTACAGATTGGGGGCTCAGAGGCTGTATAGGGATTTCTTATACTATGAGCTGCTCTCTATTCTGCTTCCCATGCTGCTTGCCTTTGGCTAAAGGCCCCCTCCTGGCATATGCCCTAAGTCTGCCTCTGAAGCCAGGCTGGGTGCCCCTCATACACCAGCCCCCACCAAGACTGACGGGCCCTGTAGGCAGGCATCCTTCATTTCCCATGGAGGTACCAGCCAGCCTACCTCTGCACCTGCATGAGGCCCACAAAGCTGCTGCCTTTGTACCACTGTGGCCCTCTTGTACCTACTGCTTTCTCAAATTATGCTTTCCTGTCCCCATTTCAGTGTCGTCGTACAGGAGGGAGAGATGCCTGGAAATCCTGCAGGCCTGGTGGAAGGCAAGTAGGAGGGAGTGGAGCCCAGGGACCAGCCTTTGCCTCTGACTGTCTTCCTACTCTACGTGGAATCTCTCAGGTCAAGCAAGGGTTTCCTATGGTTCAGGCTTAAAGCTGTCAAACATGTCCTTCTTCCCCTTGCTTTCATAGCTGAGACCTAAGTTCTCTAGCTGAACTGCCATCCCATCCTTTCCCCGGCTCCCGCTTCTGCCTGTTGCTTTCCAGCTGCTGTCTGGAAGAGTTCCCTCTGCTCCCCCTCCCCAGTTCTCCACCCAGCACACGTCTGGGGGCTGAATCTGGCTTGCCACCTGTCACAATAATTTGGATGTGAGTCTCATATGGGTTTTATGTTTTTGTTCCCCCCCCCCAGATAGGGTTTCTCTGTTTAATAGCCCTGGCTATTCTGGAACTCACACTGTAGACCAGGCTGGCCTCAAACTTACAGAGATCTGTCTGCCTCTGCCTCCTGAGTGCTGGGATTAAAGGTGTGCCCCACCACTACCCAGTTTTTTTTAATGGGTTTTATGTTTGTTTGTTTTTAAAAGATTTTATTTATTTATTATATATAGAGTGTCTTGACATGTATGCCTACACACCAGAAGAGGGCACCAAATCTCTCATTACAGATGGCTGTGAGCCACTATGTGGTTGTTGGGAATTGAACTCAGGATCTCTGGAAGAGCAGCCAGTGCTCTTAACCTCTGAGCCATCTCTCCAGCCCCCCGGGAGGTTTCATGTTTTTAAGTTAAAAAAAATACCCCAAAGAAGGGACTGGAGTGATGGCTCAACAGTTAGAGCACTGACTGCTCTTCCAGAGACCAGGATTTGATTCCTAGTATCCACATGACAGCTCAAAAACATCTGTAATTCTAGTTCCAGGGGATCCAGTATCCTCTTCTGGACTTCATGGATACCAGACACACATGTGGTATAGACATACATGCAAGCAAAAATATCCATACACACTGAATTTTTTTAAAAAAATCTAAATAATCATTCTCTTTTATGATGTGAAAATAATATGAAATTCAAATATCAGTGTCTACAGATAAAACTTAATGGGCTACCAGGCATGGTGGTGCACGCCTTTAATCCTAGCACTTGGAAGACAGGGGCAGGCAGATCTCTGTGAGGTCGAGGTCAGCCTGGTCTACCTAGAGAGACCCTGCCTCAAAACCCAACCAAACAGAAATGAAACGAAGCTCTACGGGCCGTAACTATGCCCGTGTGTTTGTGATTTGTCTGCAGCTGCTTTCACAATACAATATGAACATGGGAAATGGATGTTTAGGTCAGCAACAGGCCTGAAACAGTCACAGCCTAGTCTTTCCCATGAGGCTTGCTGGTCCCAGCTTTGGACAAACCCTCTTGGGAAACCTTTCTTTCTTTTCGTTTTTTTAAAAATTTGTTTACTTTATGTGCATTGGTGTTTGACCTGTATGTGTGTTAGATCCTCTGGAACTGGAGTTAAAGGCAGTTGTGAGATGCCATTGGGTGCTGGGAATTAAACTCAGGACCTTTGGAAGAGCAGCCAGTGTTCTTAACCTCTGAGCCATCTCTCCAGCCCCCCGGGAGGTCTTTCTTGATCCTCTGAATTTAGAGGCCCCTGTGAAGACCCTTCAATCCCTGGGTCTCCTCTGCTGAGTCTGGCTTGTGTCACCACGAGGAGCAGGATAGTGGGACAGGGTGGACACTTACGGTGTAGTTGGGAGTCAGCCTTTTGATGTCATTCAGGGCCACATCAATGCCCATCACACCCAGGATTAGCTGGTTCTGGGCACAAAGGAATGGGAAGGTACACTGTAATGAGTCAAGTTCATGAGGAACCCCCGGCCCAGGCCTCATCCTAAAGGCCTTAAGCTGCTGACACAGACAGTCGCTTTGCCCAGTTTGTAGGATGTCCTGTCCCTCCTCCATCCCCAGACCTGCTAACAGCTTGCCAGTCCCTCCCCCAGATAGCCCACTGGGCACCTCACCTTCTTTTCCCCAGGGCCATCCTGTGTCAGGTTGAAAACAGGCAGAGTCCCAGTTACCACCAACCCCAGTCCCTAAAGGGAGAGGAAGAGGGTAAGGTCTCCTGTGGCCAGTTCTGTCCCCACTCTGAGTGTTCAGAGAAGGGGCTCAGGCATAGGCCACCTGTCATTTTCCTTTACTTGGTCAACACCAATAAGGGGGCCCTCAAAGGTCTTGACCCTGTGGACATATCCCTGAGGGAAGGCCTCCAGTCCCCTTCCTTTGCCCAAAGGCCTTACCAGTGCATCTTCATACACGTTTGTCCATTGCACCTGCTTGGCTTCCTTGCCTGCCAGTACCATGGGCCTGCCCAACACATCTAGGTATTCCTGGGTACGGAGAGAAAGGCACTAAATGTCCTTCCCAACTCACTTTCTCTCATCTGCTGCCATGTGCCGCAGCAGCCACCAGGGGTCGCTTTCAGCCCATGGCAGTGGAAGGCATTCAGCAGCAACCAGAGGGAAGCAAAGAACTGGGAGGGGCGGCCTCCCCGCCACCTCACCTGTGTGTTGATGCGGATGGCTCCGATGGAAGGGATCTCAAAATAGTAACCTGTAAAGGGAGGAGAGGTGGGCTTGTCTGGCACAGCGAGACCCACATCGCAGGGGGCACTGCCTCCTAGGGCATATCTGCAGCCCTCTGTGTATTTAGTTACTCCCCCCAAACTTCTTTGTGCTTCCTGGCATTGCCCAGGCACTGGCTACAGAAGAGGATAGATTGTAGGGGGGTCTAAGGAAGCAGTGGAGGTAGAGGAAGGAGTTTCATTCTAGGACATCAGTTAACGTTCAGAGTTTACCCAAGTGCACAGAGAGATGGATTGATCAGCAAACAGATGTAGGAGCAGAAAAGCTGGACAGATGGACAGTGGACATACAGCCAGATGGGCAGGAACATGCTTTGTCAGATAGACAAGTAAGACAGCCCACCAAACAGACAAAGCAATGGACAGCCATCTGTATGGAAGGACAGACAGACAGTGAGTGAACAAACAGCTGGACATATGGATGGACAGCTGGCAGCAGGACATAGCAGGCAGATGCCTTGGTAGTGAAATCCAGTGAGGTACCTTTGTTAGTGCAGGCCATCCACTGCAGAGGTGTGACGTCATAGTTATGCTGCCCTACAGAGAATGTGAACACGCGCACCTGTCGGAGCAATGAGGTTATTCCTGTGGCCACTCGAGGACAGCCCTCTCCTGTCCTAGGCCTAGTTCAGGGCAGCCACCCATCAGGGTTGAGCCTCACCGTCCGGTTGGGCCAATTATACTTCTCGAAGACATCCTGCACACGATCTTCGCCCCCATCCGTGAACATCATGATCATCTTATTGCAGTTAGCCCGAGTGATGTTGGACTAGTCAAGGGTGAACACAGAGTCAGGCAGTCCTTGGTCTCTCACAGGGCCAGGGTAGGGCCTTCCTCTGGTAGGGTAAGCTTGGCCCTCTGGCCCTCCTCCCTCAGAGCAGGTGGGCTATCTGTCTAAGCTGCCTGTTTAGTGTTAACAAGGCCATCCATCTTTATCTTCCCACGTCACTATGCCTGGTCCCTTGCCCACCCCTGACCACCCATTTGCCCACCCTTGGAGCTCACATTCTGTAGCTGGTCAAAGGCATACTCAAAGCCGGCCTTGTAGCCTGTGGTGCCCTTGGCCACCATGCCCTGCACAGCTTCCTTGAACACCTTCTTGTTACGCACATTGGCCTGCACCAGGTGTGTGAAGCAAGACACAGGCTGCGCTTTCTCGTTGAACTGTGGGGACAGTGGGAGGGTGAGTGGCTTCAGGCTGGCCACAGTGGACAGCTGTTGCGCAAGGCTGATGGTTGTCATGGGAGCAATCTGGATGGGGGTGAGTAGTTCCCAGCCCGCCTGCCACCTTGGAACTCACTGAGGCCACGTTCACATAGTCATCATCAGAGAGTGTGTCCAGCATCTCACAGACGGATGTCTTCATCAGCTTCAGAGTCAGGCCGCTCACGCTGCCACTCCTGCGAACCGGGCAGGGGCTACATATGTGTGGGCTCTCAGGCTTCTCCTGCCCTCCCCTCATAATATTCCCCGGGCAGACGAATACCCAGCCCTGGCCCCATCCCAGCCCCACCAGCCTACAACGCTCACTCACACATCCACAATGATGACCATGTCCTTGGGGGATGAGGCCCCCTGTATATACCTGCCGGTGAGAAGACTCAGTTAGGGACAGCACCTCGGGACCTGTGGCTTCTTCCTCCCTCTACCCATTTATTGGTTCTTGTATTTCTACTGACCATGTTCTACATGGGTCGAAATGGGTCTGGGCACTGGGGAGACTGTGCTCTATAAAAGAAGACAGCGCCTTCTCATGGCATGAGTGATTTGGTCCCTTATTAAGTGAGCAAGAGGTGGGGGGGGCAGGTAATCCACAGAGGGGCAGAGAGCTTCAGTGGCTTGTGTCCTCTACCCCAGGTAGAGGCTCCACAGAATGGGGGGCGGGGAGGGAAGGTCATGACGTAGGGAGAGAGGAAGTGAGCAGAGGGCAGGGGTGTCTAGGGATCAAAGGAGTAGGGTGGGGCTCTCTAACCTGGCAGAGGCTGTATCTACCCTTGGGAACATCCTTACTGGGTTGATCTCTCAGTCCTGAGTGGGTGGAGGGGACTGGGTAGTGGACGGTATGTGTGGGGGCAGAGGCAGCTGGGCGGCCTGCCTGGGTGATGGGATCCATTTTCCAGTGGCAGCGATGTGTGAAATGAAAATTGGATAGAGCTGGCTGCGCCCTGCTCGGAGGTCTGGATATTGAGAGGGAGGGTAGCAGGCAAGAGATGGGGAGCTCTTCAGCCCCCACTTGCTCACTCACCAGGGTCTTCTTCGGACGTCATACAGGTCAATCTTCTTGGGGGCTCGCCATGGTGTGGCTGTGGAAAAGAGAGGGTGAAGGAACCTGGTGGAAGGGCCCAACTAGAGCAGCTCAGAGTCACGAGAAGGACTTGGTTTACTCTGTGCACCTCAGGATGGGTGGGCTTAGAGATGGAGCAAGATGGATGCTGGATGGGCCCAGGAGACAGGCTGGCACCTACCTGGGTAATAGCGGGTAACTCCCGTGGCACTGCCAAAGACCTGCCACAGCAGGGTAGGGTCTTGCCTACGGTTCTCGATGAAGACATTCTCCAGGGCCTCGGTCCAGTTAAGCTCATTGAGGATGACAGTAGCTGGGGAGCAGGGCAGGAGGCTGGGCTGGAGAGCTCTAGGCTGTCCCCTGCTAAACCCACCTCCACAGCACTGATGCCTAAACCTCCCACTTTAATGGCCTCCCCTGCTCGTGGCCTGCCCAGACTTTCTTTGGTTTTCCAGGATCTCACTTGGGACCATACCAGCTCCCCCAGGAAGATTTTCTTGCCCTCTCTCCTCCAAATCATCAAAGCAATTTCTCAGCCTACCCCTCAACCAGGCCTCAATGAGCAAGCAGGGCTGATGGCTTGTGGCCCATGGAGAAGGGCTGCCTAGGTGGCAGGGAACTGTGAGCTGGGCCCCCATCCAGCTGCCTGGAGCCTGAGGCTGGTCCCCAGGGAGCTCACCCACTCAGCATGCACTCCAGGCTGCAGCCACAAGAAAGCAATTAAGGGCCTGCTGATGGGGCTGGAATTATTCAGCTATTAAGGTACCTGATAAGCTGGAAGCCACTCAGCTTCATGATTAATCAACTGGGGCAAGGAGCAAGCAGGGGTAGAGGTGGGGGCTGTGGAGGAGCAGGGGTGGGGCCACGATCCTACTCCAACACAGGCACGTGTACTTGCACACACATGCACATGTCCATGCAGCCTGCATCCTCGGCAGGTATTCCTGGCTCTAACCTCTGCGCTTCCAGCCAAATGTAGGAACCCTATCCCCTTTCTTCCAAGCAACAAGACTGCTGCCATGGGTAAGGGGCACACAGGAGGTCTTACATGCTACCACCAATTACCCATACCTTCCATTCCCTAACCCCTGGAGTTGCACACGAGTGACCCCTCCCTCCTGCCAGACTCACCCCTGCACACCCTCATAGAGTAAGGCTGCTCTCTACCTTGCTGACCAACCTGGGTGGCATTCCTGTTCCATAACTCAGGGTGTCCTTAAGTCTACCTGATGTGTGTATGTGTGTGTGTGTGTGTGTGTGTGTGTGTGCGCGCGCGCGCACATGTTTTTATGTATATACTGTACCAGTCCCTGAACAGAACAAACCAAGAATGTGAGACCTGATTCTGCCAGGCCTCTGACTTCTGTATTTCTTCCTAGTTTCCTTCTGTCTTCCCAGGGGGAGCCCTGGCACTCAACCCTCCATGATCCCCATCAGAGATCTCAAGTGACAGCCAGAGAAGGCTCCGTCAAGGCTTTGATTCCCTCAGAACAGATAAGCTGTGTTTGACAGCCTTCAAAGGCTTGCTGGTGGCCCTGCCAGGGGCCTGACACACCCTCACCCACCCCACCCCCCGTCCTTCCTTTGTGTGCTGTGTCCCTCTGCCATCTAGCTCCTTCTTGGCTTTGTGGTTCCCCTTAACTGACCACAATATGAACACAAAACCTATTTCTATCATTGGCTCTGCCTATTGAACACTATGTTATGGTCCTGTTTCTGATTTAGAAGCCTAGTGAGTTGAACACTTTCTATTTTTCTTTTTAAGGAAAAATGAAGTGAGACCCCCAAATGTTTCACATAATGCCATTTGTCTGTGATCCTGCCGGGATGCCTGCCTATCGCTGGGCCTTAGTTTTTCTGCCTGAGACACTTGGAAGTCCCTCAGGCTGCCAGCAGAGTGGTGACCCCGCTCCAGGTGGGCTGCCATGCAGGACACAGTGATGCAGATACTCCCACATGCACACAGCCCTGTGTCACACCCGTGTACACACCCTCAGATCACACTGAGTTGGGAAATGGGGACCATGCCCCCTCAGGCAGGCGATTACAGATTTAATTAAAAGTGACACAGTAAATAAAAAACATATAAAATGTAATTTGTGTGGGTAGCGAGGGGTGACTGGGGAGGGCGGTGTGGCTCCTGTTTAATTATTGTGCCTGCTTGTGATAGTGCCCCTCGACTGGCTCAAGCAGGTGGTCTCCGGGCAGCGTGCAGGTAGGGAAGCATTTCCCCCCACCCAACCCGAGGTCACCCAGGAGACTTGGCTGACGTTGTGGGTGGCAGGGGCTTCCTGGGAGACCCTAGGCATCCCTGCTTTCTGAAACTACCTTTGCCCTCAGCTCCCCAGCCTCCCAGCCTCCTAGCCCAATAGATTCTGAGGCTGTCCTATAGGTAGATGCTCAAATAGTTGTGTTAGAACCAGGGCCTTCAGTCAACTTCTAGGGGATATTTCTGAGGATTTGAGTGCTATAGGGAGAAGATGCCCAAAGCTGAACACTACATGAGGAGCTTTGGCGGAAGACTGACGCCATAGCGGCCTCATTTCCCCACTGTGCAAAGCTGCCCTGTCCCTGGGGTTTGGAATCTCAACTACATTTTCCTGGTCCCGCTTCACCACACCTTCGGCTGCTCCAGGCTAGAACTATTTCCCACTCTTCCAGCTCTGTGCCACAGAGCAGAGTGAGCTAATCAGGTCTGGGGCTGCTGTTTACGGCAGGCGGCTTGCTGTCCTTAATCTCTGGGTCCCTCTTATGCTGGGCTTCCCAGCCCCCCTCCTAATAGAGTCAGAGAAGGGCGAGGGGGGCAAGGAACTGCTTTGAGGGAATTCAGCCCAGCAGTGAGAAGCAAGGCATATGTGCATGTGTGTGCGAACTGTGTACACACAGACTTGAGCCCACGCCAGCAAAGGTAAGAGGCTGTTTAAGCTCTGCTGAGTGGCTGGAGGCCTGTATGTGGGTAAGCCAGAGAAATGAACACGTATGACCTTGTGTGCAGGGGGCTGGCTGGAGGTAGGTGGCACTAGCCTTCCATCTCAGGGAATGCTTGGGAAGTGGGCTTGCCCCCAGGTCAGGGGAAGGGCTGTTCCCACCCCTCTCACACTCACAGCCTTTGTAGATGTCCGTGGGGATCTGCACAGCCGTGTATGAGTAGTTGACTTTGTTCTTGAAGTTTGGGTCCTCCATGAAGTCCAGCCTTAATGGGCTGGTCTTGGATCCCCTCTCCACGTCTTCACCCTCAGGGTCATCCTGCAGAAAGCACCCCCACCCGTGTCAGGTTTGGAAAATGGTGAGTAGGTATGTTAGGTTTGCTGATGAGCATGGGTAGGGACAGAGTCCAGGAGACAGGGTCATCTTAAGGACAGAGGTATTGCAGAGGCAAGAGACAGATGGAGAGACAATGGGAAAACATGGGCATAGCATATGAACCCCTCACCCAGAAGACTTGTGGATTTACCTGCCCTTGCCCACCGCATCCACCATTCATTTGCCAAACACCAGCTAAAACCAAAGCCAAAATGACCCCTTCTCCACATCCTTGAAAAGCAACTGTCAGTGAAGGAGGCAAATGGGGGAGCCAGTTAGGAGTGGGCTGCGGACTTCTACTTCTAAGGACACGCCTTTTGTAATCACAGTGGGGCCTCAGCAGCTCCGTGCCCCCATACTCCGCACTGAATCCCACCCAATCCTTGCATGAAGGCTCCTTGGTATGAGAGAGAGAGACCTAGCCCCATCTGGGGCACTATCCCCTGTAAGTAGGGTAGCTCTAGAGCTGAGTGGGGGTCAGCACAGAGGCCAGGTGACCTACAGAGCGTGGGTCCACCATGCCTGCTAGCAGCAGGATTGTAAAGGCCCCCGTTGATTTTCTAAAATGAGCTGCAGCCGCCTGACAGGTGCCAATTACGGTATCTCTCGGCCAGGCAGGCTGGGCATGCGCTGTGCAACCCTTCCCCCCTCCCCACCGCCTACTACCACAGGCTGGCAGGAGTGGGGCTGTGGTTACAGAGTCGATGCTGCAACCAGTGGGGGAGCAGGCTCCGGTGCAGGTGTGCGAGCATGGAAGGAAGATGGTGGAGAGAGCATAGGGTGGGAAGAAAAAGCCAGACAGGAAGGCACGGGAGACATATGGAACGCTCCACACACTCCCTCACCCTGTTCCCCCACCCGAGACCCTTTGACTATGCTCAGCTCAGACACCATCCATCCTCTCTTTTCAATGGGTCCCAAGCTGCTCCTCATGGCCCAGGCATACCCTCTGTGTTCCAAGCTCTAGGTTACTGCCCAGGCTGTTTCCTTTCACCAGGCCATATCCTAGGACACCGCTCTGAAGTGCTCCGAGACAATCCCCTTCCCTTCTTTCAGGGAAGGCTGTGGACAACAGAGTTCAGGCTACTGTCCTTCATGCCCTTCACTGGGTACACCCATCTCCTGCTCACTCTGGGAAGCCTGTGAAATGTGCTAGGTGACGCCAGAGTCGGCAGCAGCCGAACTTACAGGCTGGAGGAGGGAGTCAGCCGTCTGAGAGGCATAAGCCACGTACACTCCACTTAGAGGCCGAGGTGTGGGAGAAGAAAGCCCCCCAAATGTCAGCGGCAGATGAAGGGCGCTGGAAAATTTAATCTTCTAACTTTCCCAACTAATGTGACATTTGGATTCCATTCTGATAAGCTTTCAGCTGGCGAACTTTTTCCTTCCTTCTCTTTCCTCACCCCCACCTTCTGGCTGGTAATTTAAAAGTAAATGGTCTAGAAAGATCTCTAACTGTACCTCTGGCAAAGATTAAAAAACAAAACAGAACAACACAACACAAAAAGCTGGGGA
Source organism: Ondatra zibethicus (assembly GCA_004026605.1). NCBI lineage: Eukaryota > Metazoa > Chordata > Mammalia > Rodentia > Cricetidae > Ondatra > Ondatra zibethicus. The sequence continues at coordinate 67,894 of PVIU01000842.1, forward strand.
CTTGGTGAGTGTGTGCTGTAATTTATGCCGGGCCTAGGGGCTTCTGGCCTCACTGCCCTAGTCCAGCCCTGCCCAGAGCAGTACTTCCTGATTGGGTAGTTCCAATACCCTTGAGAGGGCTGGGGGAAAGAGTCAGGCATTTGGAGCCAGGGTTGGGGTCCTGGATAGAGGTGGGGGCTGCTGGGAGCAGGGAACAGTGTCCCGGTCAGGGTTTGGGTACAAGGCTGTCCAGGGAGCCTTTCCGTGCCACCCCAAGCCCAGGAGATCGGTGCAGTGGGCAACTGCAGTCTCCTGCTTTATATTTAATGCACTGATTGCTAAAATTACAGCCCGCTGCCGAGGGGGGTAAGGAATTAGATTCAGGGTCTAATTAAAGGTTCGCTCTTCATTTGAATTTCAGATTCCAGCTTTAATTTTAGCAACTTCTCCGGGAGCCACGGAGCTCAGCCAAGGGGAAGTGCACCTGCTTGGGCCCATCCCTCCTTCTCGGCCCCCTGCCCTCCTGAAGGTTTCCCAGGCCAACCTGGCATTATGGCCTCTCACACAGGTATCCTTTCCAACCCTCCCACCTCCTGGTGTCATGGGCTACTTCTGCTCAGGTTGGGGAAAGTCTCCGGGCCTACAGGTCTGAAAAGGGAATGCTGGACCTTGCTTGGGTTTTCTGTATCAGCAAGCACAAGTCAGTACTAGACTCTATTCCACTGTCCCACCTCTGTTCACAGCTGGGTTCAACCACTGCGTTTTGGAGGCAGACGTTGATAAATTCACTGAACACTGTCTACTCCCGAGTGCTTGAACCCACAGGCACTCGCTTTTCCCACCCCACAGTCATCTTCGCTGAGGCCTTTTAATGATGGGGACCTCACTACCTTATAAGTCAGCCCAAGCAGAGCAGACCTAAGCTCATGGAACAGGGTGGCGCAGGCCCAGTGTCGCCAGTTCTGGGAGATTATCATAGTGGCCTCATCTGAAAACTGATGCAGGAGCTCAGCTGCCCCCGTGTCTGAGGCCACCCAGTGACGCAGGGCAAAGCCAGGGGAGGCCAGGCCTTAGGTGCTCTCAAGGGCCTGATGTTCTGAATCCCAGTAAAGGGAGCCTCCACTGTCCTGGGGAGGGCCTAGATGTCACTATGTCTCACTCCGGGAAGGCCCTTCGAACTATTCCCCTCCCCTTGTACTCCCATGGTGTTCAGAGAGTCCCTCATGCTGGGACTGAACTGTCCTGATGTCCAGCACCTTACCACCCTGCCCAGAGAGGGAGACCCAGCCTGTTCCATACTGTGCAGGGAAGCTTAGACCATAGTGGTGATGAAGTCACAGTTCTGGAGTGTCAAGGACCTCTAGGGAGTTGCGGAAGGTGAGAGACCTGACCAACCCCAACTCAGAAAGGTTGAGTCAGACCGGTGACACAGCAGTGAGGGTGTGGCTCTGGCAGCTTCCTGTCCTCTACAGGGAAGGTGGGGCACTTACCAGTTCAGCATCAGCCTTGGCGTCATAGTATATGATGTCTTCCTCCTGGTGATGAGAGAGAAGCCTCAGCACTCATAGCTCAGGGGCTCCCAAGCCGCAGTCTGGACCCTTTAGGTACAAGGCTTAAACCAGCTCTCTGGATTTCTCTAGGACTGAGACAGTCCCCTCCTCCACCCGAAGCCACCCCAGGAAAAGTGGGATGAGTCAGTGCTGCTGATGCCCTGCCCCCACCCCAAGGCTCATCCTTCACATTCTCTAGAAGCGGCTGTACCCCAGGCTCCCCACACACAGGGTACTAGAACCTTGCCCTGCAGGTGGGTTGAGGGCAGGGTCAGAGCCAGCTTGGCTGCTGAGAGACTCGCTGAGGCAGGACCAGGGAGTGAGGAAGACAGAGACTCGGAGCTGAGCCTGGGCAACAGCGAAATAATGACTTCACACTGCATCTTCCAATTTCTTCTATTAAAAAGGCTGCTCATTACGAGCATGTACTTATTAATTATCTGTGATTTGTTGTGAAATGCAAAGGGGTTTACACAACAGGAACAGGAATAAACAAAGCTGGGCCCGTATGCCTGCCCGTGGCCCTCACTCACATGTGCCTGCCTGCCCATCCTGGCCCGTGCCTGCCTGTCTGCCGCCTGGGTTCTCGGCCATCTGCATGTCATAATCATCCGCCGCCCCGGGGACCCGTAACACAAACGGGCTAATTTCATGTTTAATGATCTTTAATCAGAACCGAGTGCAGCTGACAGAGGCCGCCAGAAGGTGAGCCTAGTGTCAGCAAGTGCCACTCGCACAGAAGGGGCCATCCTACTTTGCCCTGGTGGGCTCTAGGGCCAGGGCCATTGTCCGAGTCACTCTCCCCAGGTGCTTCAGCGGTTCTATACAACAAAATCCTTTAGTGTCGTCCCAGGGGTTCCTTACGCATCTGGGGCTGTTCCCAAGGACCTGCCTGCAAAGCAGCATGCACAGAGCCAGCTCTCCCTCCATGATGGATGGAAGACACATAGGCTACCCTGCCCAACCCAGACTAGGGCATACTGTGTAACCTGAGGGCGGGGTCACCCTTTCTCTGAGTCTCCTGATGCCTCCAGGGGGCGGGTTTGGCCAGATGCTATGTCTGTGGCTAGTGGTTATAGATGGTTGGTATTTGAAAGTGTTTAACGCAACCATCTCAGGCTGTCTTCTTTAGGGGTTTTGGGGTTACGTACAGGTTATTGGCTGGACATAGTGACTTGAGTCAAGCATTCTGGATCAGTGACTGAATGTCTGGCACAATGCCTGAACATGAATATTGGGCCAAAGGTAACTCAAGAGGTGTCTACTATGTGTGGCACTTCAGGTGACCTACACATACAGAGACATCAGGGCAGGGACAAAGAGGGCCTTATACCCAGGCTTCAACCTGCCCTCCCAACTCATCTCCAGCCTCATCCAAACTTGCCACCCACCCACCCATCCTGGAAGCCAGGCCTGGGTGGGGGCTGGGGCAGGGCCCAGGCTCCAGGGGGCTCGGCCTTCCCTTGTGCTTGGCTCACACAGAAGCACGTAATGAAAGCTGACATTACATCAAACACAATAAGGACTTTCGGTTGATGAAGATCATTCCTGAACACACAAACCCATTAAACTGAGGGGAAAAAAATATCAATTCAACACACTCGCAGGCGAAAAGAAAATGTGATTTGTTATCTAAAAGGGGGTTATAAACACGGTTCTGATGCTCTTTCCCTCCGTAATGAAAACAGGCGGGCGCAGTGGGAGGACTGCAGATTACAACCTGGGGCTTCACTTGCCAACTTTTTAGGCAAACCTCCTGCAAGGACAGGAAAGGGCGTGGGTGGGGGCCAGCCATTGCCAGGCTGTGGAAGGGGGTCCGTCTGTGCCCCAGTCATCCTTGGGATGCCCTGGCACTCACTTGGGCCGTCTCTTCAGCAGTTTCCATGGTTCTGTTTATTTGTCCTGCTGTTTCACAGACTCAGGGGAAGGCAGAATGCTGGTAGCATCCGAGATAAAGGAAAAATGGCATCCAGGACTGTCAGGTTCCTGTAGACTACAGGTGGGGGCCCAGGTTACCATAGTCTTCCTGCCCCTCGCCTTGGCTGGTAGCCTTGGCAAGGTCACATGTGCAAATACATGGTAAACACAGCTATGATTGCTATTTGTGGTGCAATATGGAGCTGGTGTGGCAGGACGAGCCTTCGCAGTGTGCGGGAGCAGGTCCCTGGGAAGCTTGTGTCTGCCTTACCAGAGCAGCATCAGAATGTTGGCTTTAGAGACTCATGTCCTGGGTTAAACAGCAAGGAGGGAGACTAGTACGTGAGCGCAGGGGCCTGGGAGAAGGGGCTGTGGGTCAAATGCTGACCATCAGTAAGTAAACACAGGCTGAGTAGGCTGGGTGTGCTGGCGCACGCCTTTAATCTCAACACTTGGGAGGCAGAGGCCCAAGGAACTCTGTGAGTTTGAGGACATCCTGGTCTACATAGTGAGTTCTAGGACAGCCAGAGGATAGTGAAATTTTTAAAAATTTTTTAAAAAGATTTTATTTATTTATTTATTTATTATGTATACAATGTTCTGCCTGCATGACAGAAGAGGGCTCCAGATCTCATAATAGATGGTTGTAAGCCATCATGTGGTTACTGGGAATTGAACTCAGGACCTCTGGAAGAACAGCCAGTGTTCTTAACCTCTGAGCCATCTCTCCAGCCCCCCTGAAATCTTGTCTCAAAACAAAAACCAAAAGCAAAGGCAACAGCTGGAGAAATTTGCTCCAGGAGGCCCATGACGATTTTCAGGATCCACCCTCATGTTGTTAATAACACCTGGTAAGATCATGCAGCCTCACTGAGCTTGGCATCCGGGTGTCCATCACCCACCATAAAATCCAGACTCTGGAAGAGGACAAAGAATATCAGAGACCTCTCCAGGAGGCCAACCCACAGCCCACATGAGGGGCTGAGTGTGGAGAAGGACCCTTGGAAGATGTGAAACAGGTATCATCAGGATTGAGTGTATGTCTCAATGGCTTTCCTCTGTTCCCTCCTTTTGGGGGTTGTTTTGCTCAAGCTTGGCAAAGGGTGAAGAAATCACCTCCCCAACTCACACACATGCTCCCCATCAGGAATCTGTATATGAAGGTGGCTGGGTGAGGGGCGGGACTCAGTGTGTCTGTGTGTGCATGACACGTTTGCTTCTTAGTGGGAGCCAAGCCTGAGCGGACACAAGGGGTGTTGGCCCCTGTGGGGCAGGGTGAAGAAGACAGTCTGGGATGAGTGGGATAGAGGGTTGTCATGCAGAGTTGGTGTTTTGTTAGGCTGCTGCCAAGGCTGCCCAGACATGACTGTCACCTGTCCACCAGTCCCCTGTGCAGAGCCCAGGCAGTCACCCAGCCTTGCCAGTGAAGTCATGTGGTCTTCTTTCCATGACCTACTGCCAGCTCAGCTAGATCAAGAAGGACTTTTTTTTGAGAGCCGTCTGCTGCTGGCTTGGTAGAGACAGGTGGTGAGCACTATGGCTAGGTTGGACCCTTAGGCCGGGGGGGGGGGGCACCTGTCTTGTCCAGCTGGCTCTTCAGGCCTTAGTCCTGACTTCACAGGTCTCTCTTTAGATTCCCTAGGTAGAGTTATCTCCCCCATGAGACAGGCAGGGCCATTGCCTCCACCAGACCCCCAGGGAATGATTTATCTTCTATTGTAGGTTGAGGCCAATGGCCTGTCCTCTCTCACCCCTCCTCAACCCATGCCCTGGCCCAGATCCTCCCTGGTGGTGGCTTAGGTGGCAAACAATGTTGGCACAGTGTGACTGTTGGCACCAGGTACAGTCTAGCAGGTGGCCCATCTTCATCTACCGTTAAGTGTTATGGGTACCAGACCACCTGCTGCCTGTCTGTGCAGAGTCACATACTGCCTGCAAGTCAGGGCCACGGTCTCTCTAGTAGTCCCAAGTCTGGGCTGTGGTTACCGGTTCCTTGACCCTGCCAGGATCAAATATGTAGGGTCATGGCCTGGAACTAGACAGTGTTTTTATTTTGTTTTGTTTTGTTTTATCCTCCATTCATTGGCCCCTTGATTGTATCTCAGCTCTGGTCCTATGGACTCCAGGATCCTCTAAGATCCTGCTAGTGTCATAGGGTAGGCATGTGTGCATATATATAAGCATACCACAACTGTCTGTTCCCTGCTCTGTGCTGTTCACACTGGGAGATCCACACCCTACTAACTGTACAGTGAATTGTAGTATACTCCATGAGTCCAGTATCTTTCCTGTGCCCACAACTTCTGGATGCCACCATGTTCCCCATTCAGAAGTAAAAAGACCATTCCTGGTCACTTTGCCACCAGAGCATTGGGCTGGGCAGAAGTACAGGTGAGAGTTGGCACTGACACAGGTCTGTCTGTCTGTCTATCCCTGATCTGAAGGAGTCACGAGTGAGGCAGACAGACAGGACACTTGCCTGGGTACTGTCTGTGATACAGAGGTGCTGCGAGCACTGGTTGGGGCTGGAAAGAGGAATCCTGGGCTTTGCCCTGTGAATTAGGGGACAAGAGAGTCCCCGTGAGAAGGCTGAGCCTGGGAAGGGACCTGAGTTTGAGGCTGGGATTGTGACCTGGGTCAGTTATCTCTCCTGAGCCTGGAGGAGGAATATTACTCCACTCCCTGACGGTCACCTTCTCAAGGTCACTGGGTTTCAGGGTGGATTTTATGCTTGCAAGAGACAAACTACATCCTTTCCCCAGCCACAGTCGCTGTAAGCCCTGTCATGAACAGTCCCTGCCAGCTTTCCCTAGCAGTGCTGGCTGGCGGGTGGGCTAATGGGCCACCATTAGAACTAATGCCTCTCAGACAGGCATTTGCAGTGGCAGTGGCGGCAGCAGCAGCAGCAGCAGCAGCAGCAGCAGATCTTCATGGGAACAGCAGTGACCTTGCAGCCTGGAAACAGGTGACTACAGCCCTTGCACCTGAGGATCTCAGGCAGGTGCACTGATGGGCTGGGAGTCACAGGGAAGAGAGCATTGGGCAAACAAGGCTGTGGCCAGTGCTGTCTGTAGCAGCTCAGATCAAGCAGGAGGGTAGTTAGTCAGAGCCCACTTCTGCTTCAGCCCAGGGCAGTTGCAAGCAAGGCAGGTATGGACAAAGATGCTCTTTATACCATTGGCTTGGCATCCATGCATCTTGGTGAACATCTTCACCCCTTGGAGTCCACACCAACATCAGCTAGCCAATGGGGAAAATGAAGCCCTTGCTTTGTCTCACAGAAACTGATGCAGTGATACAGGAATGCTTTTTTGTTTGTTCATTTGTTTTTATTTTTCAAGATGGGGTTTCTTTGTGTATTCCTAGCTGTCCTGGAACTCTGCAGACCAGGTTGACCTTGAACTCAGAGATCTGCTTGCCTCTGCTTCCCAAGTACTGAGATTAAAGGCTTGCACCACCACCACTTGGTTAGGAGGGGTTTTGAGCAGCATCTCTCAGTGCTCTTGGGTACCCCTGAGCACCCACATTCTCTCAGGCATCCTCAGTGCCCACCCTGGCCCAGAATAAGTGGAACTGCTTATCCACTTATCCACTGAGATCCATGGATCAGGGACCTGGCAGGACAGCACTGAAAAACACATGGTTTGTTTGTTTTGAAGAACCTGGAGGAAGAACAGGTCTGAAGCTGTGGAAGCCTCTTTGTCTCCCTCTCCGGGACTTGGACTGGGAAGGAAAGAAAACCAAGAGGAGGACAGGCCTGTTGTGCCTTGACTCCTGCCCTGCTCAACATGAGTACTCATGGGAGTAAAGAAGCCGATGGTCAGAAAAAAAAACAAGGAAGAGGAGAAGTGTGTGTGTGTGTGTGGGGGGGTCCTGGATACTCAGAGGGCAGAGGAAATGATGGGTTGAGGAGAGATAATAGCTTAGGATGAGCATCCTAGGAGGAATAAAGGGGATTCCAGGCGGAGACCAGCAGAAACAAAGACCCAGGGACAGGAAGGGGCCTCCAGAGGTATTCAGTATGGTAGAACGTGTGGTAGAAAGGAAGGGCCGAGAAACAAGGCTGTGGAAGGATGCAGGAGGAGCCAGAGAGCTGGCCCGAGTGCAGGCTCAGGGCTGGGTGGAGCAGGTGGAACTGTGAAGCAGGGGTTATCTGGATGTAGCAGCATGGTCTGAATGTCAGATAAGAGGCACTGTCTGTCTGTCTATCTATCTTTCTCTCTTTTTACTTTTTAATTTCACATGTATGAGTGCTTTGGTTACATGTATGTCTGTGTACCATATGCATGCCTGATGCTCATAGATGCCAGAAGAGAGCACTGGATCTCCTAGAAGTGGAGAGAGGGAAACACATGTGTGTGTGTGTGTTTGTGTGTGTGTGTGTATGTGTGCATGCATGTGTGTGTAGCATTCACATGCTATGATGCTGATGCAGGTGGAGAGGTCAGAGGACAACTTTGTAGAGTCAGTTCTTTCTACTTTAATGTGGGTTCTTGGTATCAAACCGAGGTTGCCAGGTTTGCATGGCAAGTGCCTTTACCCAATGAGACATCTCTCTACCCACCATCCCCATCTGAGATAAGGGTCTCGTGTCTCAGGCTAGCCTTGAACTTGCTATGTAGCTGAAGCTGGCTCCTTATTTTCTTGCTTCCATTTCCTGAGTGCTGTGACGACAGTCATGCATAGTGATGCCTGGCTGAGAAGAGATGGGGGTGTGATGGAGTGGGGTAAGAGAAGGGTTTCTCCTGGATTCTAGGGAGCCTAGTTAGTTTAGGGGGTGAGTCACTAACTTATGTGTTCATTGAAAATATCATCTTGGGCTATGTATAGTTCATGGTAGAGTGTTTGTCCAGCATGCTCAAGATCCTGGTTCCCGTGAAAGAGAGAGAATGAGATAGAAAAAGAAAGAAAGAAATCAGCCGTTGCCCCCAACTCCATGTAACGTGAACTCCTTGTACCTGACATCCACCAAGTAGTGAAAGAAGCTACCACGAGGGCAAGGCAAGACAGGGGAGGGCAGTCTGAGGAAAATGCGAGGAGCTGGTTTTGAGATCCAGGCCACAGATCTGAATGCTTGGGAATTGACAGCAGCTATAAATCTCTACTACCAACAGGCAACAACAGCAAGTACGGGTCACAACCCTACCTGCTTTCTGGGGCACATGGGTCTAGATCAGATTGACTCAGAGCTGGAAGGAGGCAAGATATGTCCCACACTCATCCTATATATTAGTCCCTGGATCCTGGGGATAGCTCTTGGTGCCTCTCTATGTTCAGCAAGGAGGCTACTAGGAACCATGGCCCAGACCCATGGAGCCCAGTTTCCTGGTCTGGTTACTGAGGGTGCCATGGCCCCTGGTTCCAAGGCTTCCCTGAGTCTGGGGACAGCCTTGCCTTAGTCAGATACTAGCCCAACAAGATGGGTCAGGAGTGTATAGCTCCAGCCAGGAATAGGCTGGTGTGGCTGTTCTGTCCCCTCTGAACCTCAGGACCCTTTACACCCAACGTGTTTGAACCTTCTGTGTTTGCATGGTGGAAGGAAAGACTTCTGTGACTTTGGCAAGCCAGTCCCTGGGACCCAGCCTGGGATCTCCTAGGAGGACAGACTGCTGTTCACAATCAAGAGGAAGACAGACAATGCCCTTTCTCAGGGCCTCTTCTGGGCCATGACATTAAATTCTCAGATGAGGGGGCTGGAGAGATGGCTCAGAGGTTAAGAGCACTGGCTGCTCTTCCAGAGGTCCTGAGTTCAATTCCCAGCAACCACATGGTGGCTCACCGCGCCCTCTTCTGGCCTGCAGTCATACAAGGAGGCTGAACACTGTGTACACAATAAATAAATAAAACTTTAAAAAAAAATTCTCAGATGAGTCCTGGGGTCAAGAGGCACCTATGACCCTGGGACTCTCTAAGACTCACGGTATCTTCTTTTGGAAGGGCCATTTTTTTTGTTTTGTTTTGTTTTTCGAGACAGAGTTTCTCTGTGGCTTTGGAGCCTGTCCTGGAACTAGCTCTTGTAGACCAGGCTGGTCTTGAACTCACAGAGATCCGCCTGCCTCTGCCTCCCGAGTGCTGGGATTAAAGGTGTGCACCACCACCACCCAGCCTAGGAAGGGCCATTTTAACAAAGCTGTCTGCTTATGGGTCACCCCAAGACTCCTCTGGAGTGACAGAAGGCTTATATCTACATTGCATTCCCCAACACTGAGGAAAGCTGTTTTTTTTGCTGAGGGTTGGACAAAGGATTTTGTGTTCCAACAGTGCCCCTCCAGAGGATCTATGCAGCATACACTCCTCCTCTGCATGCCACCCAAGTTCTAGGTGTCATACCCTGCATGCTGGAGGGTGGTATGAGTTTTTTTAAATTACATTTGTTTTCTGTTTATTGTGTGTGTCTGCATGCACACATGCCACAGTGTATGTATGGAGGTCAGAGGACCACATATGGGGGTGGGTTCTCTCCTTCCACTAAGAGGGCCCTGGGGATTGACGTTGCCAGGCCAGAGGTAAGCGCCTTTAACCGCTGAGCCATCTTTCTGGTCCAACATATGCTATAGTTCTTACCTTGATATTGTCCTGCCAGCGGTGGGCTTTCTGGAAATTCTCTGCAGCGTCGGCCAGTCTCTGAGGGACAGAGAACATACATGGGAGTCAGATGCTGATGCAGGATGCCAGCTCCATGCCCAGTACTCCCGAAGACCATGATGACTCAGGACCTCCCTCTGCCATTAGCCCAGATAGTGCCCAGCTGGTAGGAAAGGACACCTTACCAAGCACACTGGATCACGCCTGCCTGCACAGGCAGTCTAAGTGGCTTTTCCATAGGTCTCCAGCCCCGCAGTGCTTCCCACTCAGACGGCACAGGCAGCTCTCCTGGCCAAGCTCCAGTGGTACCTACCCTCTACCGTCTATAAGCTAGGGTGTGAAACCCCACACATTGTTGCGCGTCTCATCATGTAACTTTGCCTTGGCCAGGCTCAGCAGGACATATCTACAGTCCATTTCCACTCACTCAGACTCGCTGTCCTCTTCCAGGCTTCCTGAGGTCCCCCACAGGGCTCCCAGGCCTCCTCCCACACGAGCCTTTCCCAGCCTTGAATGCTAGCTTCAGTGGCCTTTGACAATGGAGCCCAGTCCTGAGGGCAGAGCGCCCCTGAAAGCATAGTTCTGTACCTGTCCATATCGTGCTTGTCACGAAGCATGCTTAGTGCTAGACTACTCTGAGATGGGGAGACGTGGCAGACTCAGCCAGCCCTGCTCCTCACGGTGGGGAAGGGTAAACTAGAGCATAACCAGGTATAATCGCCAGGGAGCTGGTTAGAGCCGAGGGGGATGAGGCTCAGTACTTGAACATGGCCACCCTCTGGGCTTGAACCTAGGACTCCCATGGACTCTGTCCTTCAGGAAGGGCCAAGGCTCCAAGGATGAAACTGAGTATGGTCCTCTAGACTTTCCTGAAAAACAGAATTCAGTGAAGTCTTGAGGACTGCAGTGATAACCACCACCAGGAACTGGTATCCAGTTAGTTTGGGGGGAGGACACCACATGCCAAGCCCTCCCCTGACCAGTGCCATATGTATAGCCATTACATTGTGTGGTAACATTGTGAATTCTCTGATGAGGATGTCCCAGGCTTGGAATAGCGAGCAACTTAAGCAGGATATATAGTGAGTCTGGGTCAATCTAGAGCCCTAGCCCAGCCCTTACTATTACATTCACCTTGCTTAGTCTAAAGACCACTCCTTCACAGGGCCCCCTATACCTAGTGTTCCTCATTTTGGCCCCACCCATCCCATGTCTGACTCTAGGTTTCCAACTTGAATCAGAAGACCCCAGTATATACATCTTGGTATTCAGGACACTGTATCCCCATCCATCAGACATGTAGGCCCCAGAGAAGAGGGTCTAATAAAGCCTATCTGAGGCCTTGGAGCTCCTGGACACTCCTGGGGGTGACCTTCAACCTACCTGGGTTGAAGTGATGACAACCTACATGCCCTCCTGGAACAGTTCTCTTGTCATTGTATGTGGGTGTACGTACACACACACACACACACACACACACACACACACACACACACACATATGGGGTATGGGTGTGTACACATGTGTGTTTGTGGGTGTGCATGTAGAGGCCAGAGAATATCAAATGTCTTCTTTATTTAATGTGGTAGGGCTTCTTGCCGAATACAGGGCTTGCTGATTTGACCAGCCTTGTTAGCTTGTCCAGGGATCCTGTCTTCACCTTCTGAGTGCTGGGATTATAGGCAGGCTGCCACACCCACCCATTTTTTATGTGGATTCTGGGGATCTGAATTCTGTTCCTTAAGCTTGTGTGGCAAACCATCTCAGTCCTGGTATAAACCATCTTCTCCCCCTGCCCCTCTCGTTTGATGTTTTCTGAAATAGGGTTTCTCTGTGTTGCCTTCTCTGTAGACCAGGCTGGCCTTGAACTCAGAGATCCATTTGCCTCTGCCTCCCCAGTGCTGGGATTAAAGGCATGCACCACCACTCCCAGGCTAATCCTCTTCTCTTGAGACCTCTGTCTCCTTCCTTCCAGCCTGTCATCACTAACTCCCTGCCTGCTAGTCTCTGTCCTTCTCAGGTGGTCCTGCCCTCCAAATCACATCTTTCTGCATCCATTCCACACTCAAGACCTGGAGCCTTATCTCAGAGTGCAGATCTGATCATGTGACTGTCACCTGCCCCCAAGCCCACCAGGCATTCCAAATGCTTTCATGTAAAAGCTTTCTTGAGACTCTGCAAACTCATCCTTTTTTTTTTCTTTAAATCTTGGATCCTTCCTTGGCCTAAAACCCCTAGGATGAATGAAGGAGACCCCAACTTTCACAATCCTGTAGTACCTTTCTGTGGAGGTATGTGTGCCATTTTAAGTGGATACCACTCTACACCAGGTACAAAGCTACTTGGGCTAAAAGATCCAGCAAGTCCAGGGAAGTAGCCCCAAGGCACACCTCAAAGCAGGAGCCTTGCACAATCAGTGCATCTCCCCTTCTCTTATCTAGTGGACACCTGTCTTTCCTGGGACCCCAGATGTACTTTGAAGTAGGACTTGAGGCTACTTGGGGCTCTGCACAGGCCACTGCCTTTTATAAGTGTCATGTCTAAGGCAATGTAAGAGGCAGATTAAGGCCTCTTAGTATACAGAAGATGGAGAGAGGAGATGGGCTGTAGACACCAAACTGAACCATGGCTAGAGAATCTGTTACTTTCAACTACTAGCCAGGGTGTGTGTGCGCGTGTGCGCATGTGTGTGCGTGTGCGCGCGCACGCTCCTTCATTCCTCGGCACACAGCTTTGACCCTGGGATTCACGGGCCCCAAGGATATGGGGATCTCAGGCTCCATAACCTAGCAGACAAAGTAAGGCAGCACCCGGGAGGGAGGCCCCAGTCCTTGGTCTCCTTAAGCTCACAGAGTCCCAGGGGCTCAAAGGCCTGGGTCAGCCCGCTGACTCGTGAATAACGGAGTTGCAATAGCCACAGCAAAAGGATTACTTTTAATCCTCAGTAACGATCAAGCCATTATTATTTTCTCGGTGTTACAGATCAATCAGTCCATCCCCAGGCGCTGGACGTGTGGAAACTGCTAAATAGGCAGGTCCAGTGGTGTGGGAAGGAAGGACCGGTTGGTAGGATCTGGTGACGTGGGCAGGCCACTGCTGTTCAAGGTCCCATCAAGACCCGGGAGTGGGAGGGTGAGTGGTTGCAGGACCACCTCGGTCTGCTTCAATATGGTTTTTTTTTTTTTTTCCTTTTCTTGGTTTTTTTTGAGACAGGGTTTCTCTGTAGCTTTGGAGCCTGTCCTGGAACTAGCTTTGTAAACCAGGCTGGTCTTGAACTCACAGAGATCCACCTACCTCTGCTTCCCAAGTGCTGGGATTAAAGGTGTGCACCACCACCGCCCAGCAATCTGGTTTTCTTAAGAAGTGGCTTCACCTCTCTGGCCCTCCAGATCTTTCTGTGAACTGGAGGTGGTAATTGATCACACAGAGGGTGGGTAGGCTCTTGGCAGCCCCCTTTCTCCGAGCCTAGCAGTTCTTATAGGTAGCCTGTCCGTCGGAGTTTTCCTTCAGATTCTTGCCCACTTGAGGGCCTCCTTCTCTTATCTGCTCTTCTGCCTGGTTACCCACCTTCTCTGGAAGTTTCCTTTCACCCTTGCCCAGCTGGTGGGCTTTCCTTTGCCTCTTCCAGGCAGTGCACATCCTCGTGTTTGTGTGGAGGCTCTAAGCTTAACATCTGCCTGGCACAGGCTGGGTACTTAGAGCCTTGGGTTTTTATCTTTACAAAGCCCATAACAGTCAGACCTGCTTTGGGTTGGCCAAGGAGTCCTCACTCTCCCCCAGGATTCATGTTCCTGGCACTTTTCTTCCACCTCTTTAGTGCCCTTGTGATGGGCCAGGGGCAGGCAGGATGAGTAGGGAAGGAAACAGGTCGAGATACAAGGGGGAGAACCTACAGGCTACTCTGGGTCAAGTTACATTTTGGTCCTAGCCCCAGGGTGTCTGCTGATAAGGGAGAGACATTCTGTTCTTAGCCTGGACTCTGAGTGACTGTCCCCCTGGGACTGACTCCTTGCTCAGAATCTGGGCTCTGCTCTTGGAGCCATCCTTAGTCCTTGGCCTTCTGCTACCAGACCCCTGTACATGCTGTTCCCTCTCCATGCACTTCTGACTAGATTCCTCCAGTTTGATTCACCCCCTCACTCTTGACAAATCCCTGACTCCTGCCAGGCACCGGTTTCCATTATGACACCCAGGGAACCTTCTGTGTGTCTGCCATCTCCTTGATCTTGGAGCTCAGTGGGGGGAAGTGCCTGGTTGCTATTAAGTTTAGGGTCACTTGGATCCTAGCATATAGTGAATTTGTTAAATTAAGGTCTGCGTGTCTCTGGACCTGTACCCTGTCCAGCCAGGTGTGTGATCCCAGCTGTGTAGTTTGGCCTCTTGGGACCACCTTGCAGGGTGTGCTGCTGCTCCTGCTGTGAGGTTACCGATGGTGTCTGGCCTGGCCTGTGATGTCCCCACCATGGCCAGCATTGGGAGGGGACTGCAGTGGGATTCTGAGTGCGGTTGTTCCCAGCCAAGTCCATCACTGTAACAGCAGGCATTTTGGAGGCAATTATCAGAGAGTTTCACTTAACAATCAATTTCCCTCAGCTCCAGGAGCCTTTCTTACAAGAAAAGGCAAGAAAGAAGGGGACCGGCTGTGTGCTGGGCTGGGGACAATACTCTCCTGGGGAGCAGTACAGCCACCAGTACCTTCAAATTTCACTAAGTTAAACATCTTTAGCTTAGGGGAACTGAGACAGACAATGGTGTGAGATAAGGGGCCTGGGCCATGGACAGTCCCTGGAGGGTAGGAGTCCCTATATCCTGGCCTGCGATGGGTTTGGGGATAGTTGGGGAGGCAAGAGCCCTCATGTAGGTCACCTTCTTAAGAAGCCTGCTTTCTCTCTCACCAGGCTGAGCGCTCCACACTTCTTGCCTTTTTGATCTTCTTTCACCTGGGAACCCCTTAGCCCGGCACTGGTGGCAGAAGCTTCTGGAGACAACTGCCCATCAAACAGGACTTGTTCAACCACACAGCCCAGAGGGGGGAAGGTTTTAGAGATTTTTTTTGGTTTTAATTAGTTGTACCTACTCCTGCTTTCAAGAGGCTAGGAGAGGTTTAGAGCGCGAGGCCCTGAACTGGGGCTGCGCAGGATGGTTGAGATGTGGGGTACAGGGGGGTAGGAGGGATGAGTCGGGAGGGAGCTGTGATGGAGTGGGGAGTGGGATGGTGGACGCCAGGGCCAGCAAGTCCAGAGTAGAGTGGCAGCACCAGACGGATGCTCTGAGGAACTGCAGGAGGGCTGCCAGAAGGTTAGCATCAGGCTAGCTGGCATCAGATGTGCCCAGCACCTACCTAGGCCAAGGCCCCACACACTAAGGCAGGTAGCTCAATGCCAGATGGAAGACTGTGGGATGCTGAAAAGGGGATCTTTTGTAGCTGAGGGGAATGAGGCACAGAGGATTAGTGCCACGGCCACAGCCACCTGGTCAGGAAGTGGTTAAAGAGACATCTTCAGTCTACCTAGCGCCAAAACCCAGGAGGGTTGGGCAACAAACTTCTCAGGGCAGGAGCTAATCAGGTCAGGTATGCCTGGCTGGCGAGACTTAGCAGCTTTGCCCTGTGGTTCCTTTGTTCTTTACCCAACGGAGAAGATCAGTAAAGTGGTCTCCCAGAAGTATCCAGAGCTTATTACCAACTAACCCTGGTACCACTGGGTGCAGTCCTGAGGGAGGCAAGCCCAGCAGTCCCACCCAGTAGCCTCACCTAGCTCAGCTCTCTCCTGTTGTCACCTTCTCTCCTTCCCTGAGGGCCCCCACATTAGATCCATATTGTGCACTGATAGATACTAAATACAGATTTCCAATTTCCAGAGCTGTTATGGTCTAATGAGTAAATAATATACATATTTAAAACTGTCTAAAAACATATCTGCATAATTAAAATATCTGCATAATAACGAAGCAAGAAGCAGCTCAGCAAAGAGGGAGCTGGAGACCCAGGTCTGACAATGGGAGCAGTAGTGAAGGCTGTGTTGGGGGTCCTGGCCCTGTGAATTTCTCCTCCCTGCCACCTTGGCTTTGAGTAGGCAGTGGTGTGTCCACCCAAGCACCCCAGTCAGGGAGCAGGACCACCCTAGCTCAGACCCATCTCTGTGCGTCTTGTGGTCTGAGTCTGTGCATGCACAAACCGGCAGTGTCCAATCCATGCACTGCTGATTCCTTAGTGGCCCAGGCATCTTCCTGACACCATCTGCAGCACACGAGGAACTCAGAGCTTTGTACACATGACCTCATTGACCATGACCTTCTGAGGGAAGGCCTTGTCCTAGCCCCCCACTTTCTAGAATTCTAAAGGATGAGGGAAAGTGTGCCAGTTTGGGCATAGCAGGTCAGCCAGACCTATGCCTTACGTGCCCTGTGATGGGACACACACATCAGTGGCTTGCTTTTCTGGGGAGCAGGGCAAGCACTCAGCCTGGCCCATCCTGTAAGGTTCCTTCCTCCATCCATTCAATGCTGCTCCCAACATAATGATAACCTCACCACCGGAACAATGGAAAATCTCAACCCCTCACCCAAATTCTAGCAACCGAAACAACCAAATAGCAAACAGCCCCTGGAATGGCCAGTCCTGCAAGGAAAGTACCTTGCATTTGTTGACAGCAACAGGATTCCTGACCTTTTCCCTCACAGGTCACATACACACTACATGAGTTGCTAAAAAAAATGGATTTGTTTTCTTATAAAAAGGTCAGAACACATGTAATAGAGAAAACCTCATCGGAGCAGTGGTCTCTCGCTGCAGGTGTGAAGCTGCTTCTCCACTTCTGGGCCTGGGCCCCTCAACTCCTTGTGGGCCCCATCAGCTTGGCTATTGATTCCTGAACCACTCCATGCCACCTGGGAGGGATGGTTTATGTTTCAATTTCCCAGGACAAGTAGGAAGATATAAAGCATGGTCTGGGATGGAGGAGGGGGCAGCAAGACCATGGCTCCATCTGGTGTCCCCAAGGTGTGACTTTCAGACCACACAAGATTCCTCAGGAAATACTGGGTCTTTAAGGACTGGGTCCCTAAGGAAGGCACCCATGCAAAAAGCCACATTCTTTTGTAACCGGTATGTGACCCCCCAAAAAAGGGGTAGTGTGGGGTACATTTTAACATTAAGAAGAGGAAAGTTAATAGCTTGGAGACACTTCTTCCCAGGGAACAAACGGGGCAAGCGCATCCACAGGTGGCTATCAGCTCCACTGGCTTCATTGCTTTAGCTTTAATGGGAACTCCAGTCTGTGTAAGAAAGAACGGGTTTTATCACTGGATGGCAGCCAAATATATATCAACCGGGTGAGGGGCTAGGAAAGGGAACTCTGTGGCTTGGCATACATTGTTGGGGTCAGCTTGAATTTCCAAAGCAGTTCCAAGGACCCAAGGGGAAGTGGACCCTCTGAAGAGTTTGATTCTTGCAATGGGCTGCTTTTTTAGGAGGGATGAGTGTAGATCTGGATCGCCACACAGGGCTCTGGGGGGGGTGGGCGGGGTCACAGGTCCCTGACCCACCTAGTCATTCGGCAACCTCTAGGTACTCCGGCTGAACATCTGCTAGAGGGTGCCTGGTAAGAAAAAAAACCAGTATTTCCAATAAACAGCTTTAGGTTGGCATTTGGGTACGGACTTCAGAGCCAGGCTGTAGGTAAGTGCTTTCCACCAAGGAGCACTGAGATGGGGTATGCCTCGTGTACTCCAGGACTGAAGGGGCTCAGTCTGAGGTGCTGTCTGGCCCTGCCTAACCCCTTGAGGATGCCAATGACTGAGAACCTCTAATTTTGTATTCCCCACCCTGCTTGAACCACAGCATGAAAACTATATATTCTAGAGGTGAATTAGTCCCTGGTGAGCCAAGGGGACTTTTCCAATAATTTAACCAGATTTGCTTCCTTTGAGTTCTGACCTAGTACAGTCATCAAAGTTTCTCTCAGCCTTTACCCAGACACACAGACAGCATCAGCATGGCATTATCTGAGTTCCCTATGGAGCACACTAGTATCTTTGTCCCCTCATCAGACCACATTTCTGAGATAGACAAACGTAGGCCTGTGTGTATGTGCTTGTGGGTGACAATGCTGTCCCTCTCACACCTCCCAAGCTGGAGGCCTGAGCTCCTGAGGCTCAGCAATGTCCTCACATGAGATTTGGGTCATTGCCTTCACTTCTCTGGCCTCAGTTTCTCACCTGTATAATGGAAACTAGAGCCTTCAGGGCTGTGAGGACATGGACAGAATGGGTCTAGACAGGGGGCAAAGCATGGTCTCGTTTTGGACACACAACCCCAGGTCCTGGGTTTCCCTTTCCTTTGTCTCTGATGATTGTTCCCCTTCTATTCCTCAGTGCACTTAACCATCTAACCTTGGCTTGACCTGACTTCCACAACTTGTGTCAATGGACTGTCCAGCTCTTTGGCTCAGAGTTTCTTGTTATTCCCAGCATTTTGGCCTGATCTCTAACCTGGTGCTGCCACAGCAGGGACCAAGCACCCAGAAGAGTGTCCTCATCCAAGCATCCAAGCTGTACCATCCCTTATGATGGTCATCCCAATGATAACCCTCATCTTCCTGATCAGACCCTTCCAGAGCCCCCAACACCAACTTCAACCTCCATACCCAGTGTCTGGCATGAAGTCATCCATCTGGGTCTCTACTGGCCTATGTCACCATGTTGGTTCCTATATCTCTGCCAATGTTTTCTGGGTACTCTGATCATGCTTCCTTCCTGTTGCATTTTTCTTTAAATTAATTAATGTGTAGTCTCTGAGATAGGGTTTACTATGTAGCCTGGCTAGCTGAAAGTCATCATATAAACTAGGCAATCTTTCTGCCTCTGCCTCTGAGTACTGAGATTACAGGCAGGTAATGTGGCACCATACACAGCTCCTGCTGCCATAGTACCTCCCCCGAAACAAGCTTTCTCTGTGTAGCTCTGGCTATCCCAGAACTTGATCGGTAGGCCAGGCTGGCCTCAAACTCACAGAGCTCTACCTGCCTCTGCCTCTGAGTGCTGGGATTAAAGGTGTGCGCCACCACACCCGGCTTCTGGTTGCCATTTTTAATAGGGCTGTCTTAACCTTGTCACTCCCCCACCATGCCGACTTTGAATGCTGTCCTCTTCCACACTCAGGTTGCACACCCTTGTTTTTGTTGTTCCCCGAGCCTGGACTGCCCCTTATCTTTCCCCTCGTCCTTTGGAATTGGTGCTTCCCAATGTGCTTCAGGAAGCTTGGTTCTCTGCTAGGCTGTGCCTGAGGGCTCATTGGCTGGATTGAGGGTGAAGGGTGGTGGCTTCTGAGGGAAGGCATTAATGTGACTCTGTGTCCTCCTTGTCATTAAATGTTTACTGAGCACCTTCTGTATGCTTGGCCTTTGCTAGGCATGTGCGGGTCAGTGAGCATGGCTCTTCTGTTGTGTGGGACGTCACCAATAAGGTTTCCATTATATTCAATCTAACTGTTTCCAACTGCAATTCAGTTTCACTGACCTGAACACAGAACTTGCCTGACGACTCTTACAGTAAAAACTGCTTGGGTTTGAAAATTCACTGGCAGAATGTAGGGTGTTAGGAAGACCCTCTGCTATAGAAAGTATTCCTATCAGAAAGCTGTGCCTGGGCCACCAACCCCAACGAAAGCCCAAGCCCTCACCCAGCCACCATGTTCTCGTCTCACGATGTTATTTTTATACTTTTCCCTAAAACATAGCCTGAGCAGGCCCTTCTCAACTCTATTAACATTAGAAATCTAATCAGTAATCAGGCAGCTCATAATTTTCTGATTAGCTCTGATTAGGCCCAACCTCGGGAGAGGGAGTGGGACAGTGAGGAGGGAGGCGGGGCTGGACAGGCATCGGGAGGTGCCTAAGGGGGCACTGGCTGGGCTGAGGGTGGAGGGCAGAGGGGAAGAGCCCCATTCATAGTGCTGCCTGTTACGGGGAAGAAGCACAGAGTGAGGTTGGTTGGTATATGCTGGATCAGAGGGACTGAGGGCTCAGAGAGCAAGCGCAGTTTAGGCTCAAACTTTCAGTACCCTGGATAGAGACAGACGCTTGGCAGGTGAACAACAGGGTCCGGCTTGGATAACAACCTGGTTTCCAATGCACCTAAGTCCCTCTGAGTTCACAATCCAAGCAGATCCCAGGCTGAGCCTTGAGTGGCAGTGACAATGAGTGTTCAGAGGGCTGCGACATGTGATATGGACCCGGGCCACTTTCCTGAGCACACCACAGAGAGGGCCTAGCTGGATGATCATCACTTTTAATGTGAAGGCCATGAAGTTGGGGCCTATTGGCTCCACAGCATATTGGAGGAGCCAAGGCCTGGAAGGACTGCCAGCCGTCATGCCACTTAGGGACAGAATCTGGGTACATACTGAGGCATACTAGGCCAGGGCCAGTTTTCTCTAGCTCTGGCCTCTGCCACCTTTCTTTGCCTCATGCTCAGATGGACACAGAGTATTGACCAAAGCAATCCCTCTGGACCTGGCCTTGTGGGACCTATCCCTGACTGACCATGAAGCCCTTCAATTCACTGCATTTCCCCACAACCCTAGACTCTTTGGAACCATATACTGGACCCCGGTTTAGGTTAGGTTCAAGGTGACCCTGCATTGGCCCTGTGGTCTGGGATCGCTGCCTCTTGTAGACTGTAACCATACAGGTGACCTGGTAAAATAAATACATGAGCCTACTGGAAGAGATGTGTACAGCTAATGCCATGCAAATTGGCACAAAGGCAATCAGTCTGACTCTAAAAGCTGCCCCACCGGCCGCAAGCTGGCTCATTGTCTTTTCTGTCAATTTGCATCTCATTACCCACAAGGCTCTGCTCACTGGAGGTTAAAAGAAAAAGGGAACCAAACAAGCCCTACCATGCTCTGCCTCCCTCTAGAGCACAGTCCCCCAGTGGGTCAAGTTGCTCAGGACTGGCTCGAGAGGTGTTCTCCACAAGGAGGCCCGCTACCTCTACAATGTTATTGCCATCCCACCATCCCTCCCACTTCAGTCATCCATCACAGTGGCTTTCCATTCCTACACCAACATCACCATGTTCAGCCAACATTACCCCTGTGACTGCTACAACCATTTCTTCCATCATCATTTTTGGTATCCTCCCCATCAGCACCTCAAGCATCTTCATCACTAACTTTACTCCGGTCCATCACCATCATCTCCATTACTCTTTACCGCCAATATCACCTTCATCACTGCCACCACTACACCCCTGTGGCTGCCTTTGCTATCACTTCTGGTCTCCTGGTGAATACCACTACTGCTACTGACCCCACTGCTGCTTCCTGCGCGATCGCCCATGCAACTCTGAAAAAATATAATAAACACACTCATGCTTTACTCTTCCCTGTTCTTCATGCAGAGAGTTAGGGCACCTGTGAACACATGACCCAGTGACTAGAGACCTCATCTTCAACTCAGGTCGGGTGATCGAATGGAGCTTAGTCTACACCCCGGGTTCCAGCAGAGCCTGGGACTCTGGTAAGAGAATACCAGGATGGTCACCTGTGGCCTGGATGGCTGATGCTGCTGAGTCTGGATTACCTCACCTCTAAAATGGGGTTCCTATAAGTTGGATGAGAGACTGAGGGAGGTACTGAGGAGACAATGCCAAACACCCCCTGGAGACTCCATGCGGGAGGATGTGATTAGTCTCAGCTAAGATGGCTTTGGAAAGGGGGGCAGCAGACGCAACCCGAGGGACAAGGTCAGAACGAGGGGAGAAGGAATGTGATTCCAAGTGGGAGCCTCTGCGGGACAAAGGTGTGGAGAAGGCATGGTTTTCTCGGGGCAGGGGCAGGGCAGGTGAGGTTGGGCAGCTTAGCTTATGCCCAGGGTGCTGGGTGCTGACTAGCATGGTCAAGCCTCTTCCACACAGCTCTTCATTTCTCACATCAC
This sequence comes from Ondatra zibethicus, assembly GCA_004026605.1. NCBI lineage: Eukaryota > Metazoa > Chordata > Mammalia > Rodentia > Cricetidae > Ondatra > Ondatra zibethicus. The sequence continues at coordinate 89,864 of PVIU01000842.1, forward strand.
CCAATCCGTCCTCTCAGCCCTACGAACTCCAGTCAGTATGTTCATTCTATAGACAAGGGTTCCAGGATTCAGAGTGTGAGTCACTTGTCCAAGACGACACGGTGATGGCAATGGCAGAGTTCAAACCTGAATATGCCTTTAGCCACGCCAGTGCTGGCCTCTGACCTCTCTACCTCCCTGGCAACAAGACTAAGAGATGAAGCTGGACCAAGGTGAACTTGGTGCTCCCCACAGAGGTCATCCAGAAAAGTGGGAATTGAAGCCATGAATTTCCACCCAGGATACGGCTGTGAGTGGATGCCTGAGACTGCCCACTAGCTTTGGTGGCGGCAGCACGGGTGCTACCCTGGACATACGGCTGGCACCAGCTGGCCCAGAGGTCATGCTGGGAGCCTTGGCAAAAGCGACAGGCAGACAAAGGCCTGGAGGTGGAAGGCAGGGTGGGCGCAGCCTGGTTGCCAGGTGGAAACGCCCAGCGTAAAAGCCGCTCTGAACACTGGCTGCGTCCCGCTGCTGCAATCAGCCTCGACACTTGGTTATTATGAGAAGTAAAGGCGGCCGGCGGGACAGCTGGAGCCGTGGCGACAACATTTAAGGCGTTTGTCAGAGCTGTGGGACACGGACTGCCAGGCGCTAATGGCTTCTGTGTGCTGCTGCCAAGTGAGAGGAGGGCGGGCAGGCGGAGGCGGCCTTGCTCCTGCCTGGGCCTTGTGCCTACCTCATGCTGCGTGGCCGCTCCATGACAGGTAGGGCCCACCTGGGCCTTACAGATGCCTAGCAACGGCCACATAGCCTTGGTACCAGCTGGAGGGGGTGGGGTGGTAGCTATGCAGCACATGCCTGCCTATTTCGGGCATTTTTGCCGTCTCCACCTCCAATCAGGCTTCAGCTTCCTACCCACTGGGACGGGGGTCTGGGAGTCAGTTCTCCATTATGCCATGCCCAAGGAAGGGACTCCTAAGTCCCAGCTGGCTGAGCTTCTGTCTCCTCAGCCCTTTGGGTTGGACTCTGTGAGAGACAGATTCTACAGGAGAAGGACCCACACTGCACTCACATCCATCCTAACTGAGCAATTTCAGCTTTAGGAGCCTCAGTTTCTCTCCCTGTAAAATGGAAAAATAGAACCATCCATTTTTGATCGTGTTGACAAGAAAACACAGAGGAAGCTGGGTGAAGTGTCACACGCCTATAATCCCAGAATTTGGGGTCCATAGTGAGGGACCCATGGGTCTGGGAGTCCTGCATCTGGAAGAACATCTGTTGGACCCAGCACCAACACTGGGTGCTGCCACAGGTTACACCTCTGAGCACATGCTGAGCCCCAGGGCTGCTCGCCAGTCCCCATAAAGCAGATCTATCCTCGTCCCATTGTACAGATGAAACTGAGGCTTAGGAGAATTCAGCTTTTGGGGCTGAGGAGATGGCTCAGCGGTTAAGAGCTGCTCTTCCAGAGGACCTGGGTTCAATTCCCAGCACCCACATGGTGGCTCACAACTGTCTGACTCCAGTTCCAAGGAACCCAATCAATACCCATGGTGAAAACACCAATGCACATTTTTAAAAAAGTACTCAGTTTAGGGCTGGAGAGATGGCTCAGTGGTTAAGAGCACTGGCTGCTCTTCCAAAGAAGAGCATCTCACTACCACCATCTGTAATGAGATCTAGTGCCCTCTTCAGGCCTGCAGGCATACGTGCAAGCAGAACACTGTATACATAGTAAATAAACAAATCTTAATAAATAAATAAACAAATAAATAAATAGAAAGGTGTGAACCACCACTGCCCAGCTTGTATTTAAAAAAAAAAAGTACTCAGTTTTCAGTCGTAGCTCACGTGGGCAGAGTAGGGGTTGTCCCAGGGGCTGTGCTGGTGTGTCCTTCACCCCCACTCACTGATTAAGTCAAGAGATTCTCTGAAGTTCTCTGAGGAAGACCTTCAGTTGGCTGTGAATCTGGGAAACACCATGAATCTGGGAACAGACCCAGGGGACAGGAGGAGATCTTGGTGGGCCCGAGCTCTTTCTCAGGACACAGACCAAAGCTAGAGGTGGCAAGAGGGTCCCTGAAGGCCTAGCAGAGTGATGCATGCTTTTAATTCCAGTATTTGGGAGGCAGAGGCAGGCGGAGCTCCATGAATTCAAGGCCAGCCTGGTCTACAAAGAGAGTTCCAGGACAGCCACAGCTACTTAGTGAGACCTTGCCTTAGAAACAAACAAACAGGGGCTGGAGAGATGGCTCAGCGGTTAAGAGCATTGCCTGCTATTTCAAAGGTCCTGAGTTGAATTCCCAGCAACCACATGGTGGCTCACAACCATCTGTAATGAGGTCTGGTGCCCTCTTCTGGCCTGCAGGCATATACTGTATACATAATAAATAAATAAATATTTAAAAAAAAGAAACAAACAAAATTGAGGCCCCCTAAAGAAGGGACATGAAGCTATTTTTGGAAACCAGGAGACCTACCCACCGGTGCTCTCTCCCTCTGGTACTGTTGATGGGCATGGCTTGGAACCCGCATGGCACAGGGGACTGGGACTGGGGGTGCACTGCTATAGTTTAGTTGTTGATGTGATGGTCACTGACATTTGGAAGAAGCTGCAGTGGCTCTGTCTTTTTACATTTTTATTTTATGTGTCTTCTACTTATCACATGGGTATAGTGCCCACTGGAGTGAGAAGAGAGTCTTAGATTTCCTGAAACTGGAGTTACAGACAGTTGTTGGTAGTCATGAGGCTGGGGACTGAACCCAGGTCCTCTAGAAGGCAACAAATGCTCTTAACCTAAGGCTCAAGGTCAGTCCCCTCCCCACTAGAGGACCATGTGGAGTTAAGGGCTGGCGGGGCAGCCCAGGCCATCCCTGCACATCTGTAAAGGGCTTTCAGAGAATGCTGTCGGCACCCTCAGCCCACTTCAGAACTGGAGAAACCCAGGCAAGGGTGAGTAGCCAGGCTTACTTGGAACATGGCCATTCCCAGGCTTCACTTCTTTGAGCCCACATCAACCCAACCTCAGCCCTCTAAAGTTATTAAAATGTATTGAGGGAGGGCTCCAGGTAACTTCATTCAGTGCCCAGTGCTCTGCTAGGGCTCTACCAGCCTACTCCTAGGATAGCATCTGTCCCAGCACTCTGGAGCCCCATATTGCTACTGTACTTTCAAGGCCATCGCCACAGGAAAGCAGGATGTATGTGACTATGGTCTCTTGGCTCTCCATTGATGTTTACAGGGAATGTTGGGTTTGTGGCTAGCTGGAAGTGGGTGTGGGACTTCATTCTGACTTTGTGACCATCAGCTTTGCCATTCTAGGGGTGGTGGGCTTTGAGTTAAAGAGGGAGTGTGTACATGTGAACATATGTGACTGCGTACAGACCTGTGAGTACGGGAGAACATACATGCATGTACACATGCCCACATGGTATCTGGGTCTTAAAATTTGGCCAAACACTTACCTTTGTGTCCTTGACTGTTTCTGACATGCTGGTAGCTGGGGCTTTCTCCTGGGGATGGAGGCGAAGGAGTCACTGAGCCCTGGCTCCTAGACACTCAGGTCTCAGACCTTGCCACTGAGGCCTGGATAAGTAAATTGTCCTGGCTTGGGCCGGCTTGGTTCCCACCCAGAGATCCCCTCCTCTAAAGTGACCTCAATCTGTCCACTGCTTTTCCTCCCTCCTGGCCTTCGTCCTAGCCTCTGATCATTCTGTTTTCTGTTATCTCATCACAGCAAACATCACAATGCAGAATAAATGAAAAGGTGACCCTGAGGGCTTTTCTTCTTTCTTCTACCAACTAACATTATTTGTGGTGCGCAGTGGGTGCTAGAGACACAGGAAGGGTGAGTGGGATCTGTCCCCAACCTTGCAGAACTCACGGTACAGCCACAGGTTGGGCGGGGTGGGGGGGGTGGCAGGCCAGAGCCGTTTGTTCATTTCTCAGAAAAAAGAAGATCCAGACAATGCACAGTGCTCAAAGTCCACAGAGTTGGCAGGAGAAGGGTCTCTGCAGAACCCAGGCCTGCAGCTCCATAGCCTGTGATGGTTACACCAGGGTGAGTAGCATTCATGACAGCTTGTGGCACCTGGTGGAGCCTGGGATCACACTGAAGCCAAGGTGCCAGCCCCTAACCCCTGCTCCAGGTAAAGGTGGACAGAGCTGAGGACACCATCCTCTGAGTCCCAAATACCACTGGGGCAAGCTAGACTAGGTTCCCAGAAGAACTGACCTGAATGCCCTATCTCCTCTGGTTAAAATACAAAACACTGGATCTCTCCCTTAGCTTTCAGGGGGCCCAGAGTCAACCTGTCTACTCAGCTAGGCCAGGTGCCTGATCCTGGCCCCAGCTTCTTACCTTATCCCTTTTGCCCTGTCTTTATTATTCATGTTGTATACAAAAAAACCATTCTACATGCTGCCAAATGAACTGAGGAATAAACCCAATTAAACTGTCTTTCCTCCAGCAGCCGGGCAGGAGAGGCGGCTTGGTGAAGTTGGACTGACTGTGGGGCCCTGTGCCGAGCCACCACCCTGACTAGACAGGCAGGCCAGCATCTGGCAGGCGCAGCCGTCTCCCTGGAAAACGAGATGCTTCTTATTGAGATAACGAATCGCTCCATTTAGATCCAAATTAACCTCCCCCAATTACCCCATTCTCTACCACATTTCACCAGATCGAAACCCCTTCTGCCTGCACAGTGACCAGCCCTCCCCAAGGCCAGGTCATGTGCATCCCAAAGCCACTGTAGCCCAACAGCCTAGCTCAACAGCCTCAGCCAGGCCAGCAGGCGCCCCCACCCCCACCCCCAGCAATGGGTCACGTTTTCTTTTCTTCCTTTCTTTTTTTGGGGTGGGGGTGGAAAGCTTGATGCAGCTGCTGCTCTAAGGAGTGGGAATTTTTATTTTATTTTTTTTTAGCTCGTTCTTCGAAATAAGAATGCAATATGGGATCAATTTTTGATGACAGTGAAGTAAAAGGGGAAAATAGTAGCAATTTTCTCTTCTGAACATGCCCTATTTAATGGAAGGATGTCAAGGTGGAGTTTTATATGGAGGAGAGACCCTGTGTTCCCAGAGACTCACGGTCAATCAGAGATGCCGGGCACGATTTCAGCTTGAGGGTGGCTGGGAACCCCTCCCCATTCTCTAGTGTCTCCCATTTGGGGGTTCCTAGGGACCCAGATGTGGGGCAGGGAAAGGCTGAGCTTCTGCCCCCCCTTACCTGGTTCCACAAAGGACCCTCCTTGCTTTGTGCTCTGCTGGTCTCCGTTTGCATCAGGATTCAGGAGCTGAGACCCCAGGGGATCTTGTGTTAATTAGGGTTATAAAATCCTGCCCAGCTGCTGTCGCCTTTATGGTAAACCCAGGAAGCTGAGCTTTAGTTGGCCTGAGCTTTAGGGCAGGGGGTGGGAAGCGGGTAAGGAGGGGGAGGGGCCCGGGTTGAATCCCTGGCTGGCAGGGCTGGGACAGTCAGCACACCCAGCCTATTGTCTGGAGCCTTAGGAGGGGAAGGTGGGACAAGGAAGGGGCTGTTCACGGAAGATACTGAGGGGAAATGCCACACCTCCAGGCCACCGGTGTCAGAGATAATTCAGTGGATTCAGACTCGGGCTGCGTGCACTCACAGTGAGGTTCAGGCCAGGGCAGAATAGACCAGAGGTCACGGTTTCTACCTCAAAACCCACCCCCAACTCAATTTACCACAGAGCCCATTGAAATCTGGGGTGCTCGCCAGCATCTGAATGGCACCACGGCCAGTACTGGCCTATTCCTCCAGCGGTCTAGACGCCTATGGGCATACATCTTTCAAGGCCTCTGCCCCTTGCAGTCCGGGGCAGAAACGATGTAGAAGCAGTATACTGCAAAGGCCCGTGCAACACAAACGCAGTCACCAGATTCACAAAGCCACTCCAGGCTGTGTGACCTGAAACAGTGCTTAGGCATACGGGATTCCCACAGGCCTGCACAGAGCTGTGGTTCCAAAGACATGTACTCCATAGACACACCTCAGCCAAGGTGAAGCCCTTCCAGAGGACAACTGTGGTGACATACAGGAAGAAACATGCTGGGTCCTTTCCATTTTTCTTCCCCCATCCCCTGGACCTGCCACCCATGGACCCACTAAACACAGGCAATTCATATCCCAAATGTCACTGTCTAGAGTCTTTGCCATAAGGTCAAAGCAGTGCTGGTACCAAAGGCCTTGCTGCCTCCTCCAGAGTACCCATCACAAAGAACAGAAACTAAGGGGTGGGCAGGGCAGGCCTTGATCCAAAATGTGGGCAGATTTAAGGAGGGTGTGTAGCAGCCTCTGGTCTCAGCACCTGCCCCAGACATCGCCACCCAAAGCCACGCCTGCCACCTCCTTTTCTTCCTTGGCTGTGGCCGGGCCTCTGAAATAATTAGCAATTCTGCTCAACAAAACGCAGGCCCGATGGGATAATAAACTCCAACATCTGTCAGAAGAGCGAGCTCCTATGGAATTGCCAAGAGAAACATTTTTCTCCTCATTCAATTCACATTTAAATCGAAAACAACCCCTGCAAGTCTGCGCCAGGCCTGCGGCTAGGGGCTCCGGGAGCCCACAAGCTGTTCCTGGGCCTGCGAAGAGGCTCGGACGAGTGGCGATCACTCACTCAAATTAACAAATCATTTTATTTAGAAATGAAGAGAGTTTGTAAGTGACGGATGGCTGCAGGGCCACTGAGGAGGAGGGAAAGCCAGCCATTGGTCTCGTTACCACACTAGGTAGGCAGCTCTATGTACCCCTAGCAGAAAGGTCTTCCAGGGAACACAGGGCTTAGGAGCCAGTACTCTCCATTTTCACAGCTGCCCAGTAAGGTAGACAAGCTAGGAATCATGCTGCCATTCTAAGGGGGTACACTGAGAGCCAGTAAATGCCCTGGGTCTCTAGTTGTACTTGATGGCTTGAAAAGGACACAGGCATCAATCACTCTGACGATGCCTAGCTAGTGCTGGCTCTACCCTAAAAGGAACCTCCAAGGCCTGCAATTCAACTGTCGGACTGTAGGAGGTGCTATGCAGAAAGGCGGGAGTCTTGTGTGACCTCAAGGTTGGATTTGGATATGGAAGAACTTTGCCAGTATAATTATACTCCTGTTACAGGAGCTCCAGGTCCAGAGCTGCAGTTTGGCCATTTTTACAATTGGGTTGTCATGGGGCCTGTCATGTATGAAAATCTCTGAAGGCCAACTATCAAAAACCAAATAAAAGCATACTGCTGGTAACAGGCTCCAGACCTTGCCAGACCCTCCTTAGGCTCCATCATATTCCCCTTTGGACTTATGAAGCCTGCACATTAACATTGGGTCCCTCTTTAGGCTCTCACAGGATTTAAACAGACACAACAGCCTACTGTGGAAGGCAGGGGTATTTTTTTTTTCAATCACAATGGTCTCAGGGCCTAGTAACTATTTCATTAAACAAATGATGGGGGCTGGAGAGATGGCTTAGTGGTTAAGAGCATTGCCTGCTCTTCCAAAGGTCCTGAGTTGAATTCCCAGCAACCACATGGTGGCTCACAACCATCTGTAATGAGGTCTGGTGCCCTCTTCTGGCCTGCAGGCATACATGCAGACAGAATATTGTATACATAATAAATAAATATTTAAAAAACAAAACAACAACAACAACAACAACAAAAACAAATGAATGGGTGGACATAAGGGCCTTGGCTGCCTAGACATGTGTGAGATAGGGGACACTGAATGTCTGTTTATTATGATACATGTTCATACCCTTATCCTTCTGCATGGACCATTCCTTCTGCCTAGAACGTTATTCCTCTCATTCCTCTCCAGTCACTACCTGAGCCTCTTCAGCTTAGTCCCCTCATTTTGTACACTTGTAACTCTATGGCTATAGCCCACTTTGAACCAATACCCCCATCCCAACCCCAGTGTTGGAGATTGAACTCAGAATCTCACACATGCTAGACGCGCCCTTCACCTCTGTACTACAGCCCCAGCCTTGGGCCAGGTTTTCTCAAGTCAGCTGGGACCTGGTTCCTCTTTGCCCTTCCTTGGGCCATGGTTGAGCCTCTTGAGGTTGAGGGTTTGATTCACCTTTGAGAGCTTCCTGGCTGGAAATGTCATGAGCTATTAAAACAAACCTAGAAGGCAGAGGGGCTTGTAGGGGACAAGACAGGACGAGGCTAAAGGGACATGCCGTTAAGAGAAAAGGTGTCTAGGAAGGCAGAAGGAATGCTGGGGCTGATGGTGGGGTCTGGGGCCTACTGGAAATGGAGACTGTAGGCATGAGTTTTATCTGTCTGTTTATGTGGTACCCAAACCAAGTCCACCTGGAGACTTGTGCAATGCCATACTGCTGCAGTAGGAACCTTGAAGGGACAGAGCTGTGCCTTTTCTCACCTCTCCCGGCTCTCTGAACTTTCCTAGCGTGTTTAAGGGATTAATAAATGAGTAGAGCTTGGCATAATGGGGTTCAGGGAAGACAGACATAAGCCACAGTGGGAGGAAGAGCACCGCCATCCTTGGCTGGTTCCCACAGAGGAGTGAGAAGAGGGCAGTGCTGCAAGAGGCAAGGCCAGAGTGGGGACACAGAGGCTCCTTTCCTAAGACTCTGCCATCCCTAGAGCCACAGCTTATCTGGATGGGAAGCAAGTACTGCCTGGGGCTCCTCAGGGCTGGACCACTGGCACAGGCACACAGCAGGTGCTCAATAGGTCTTCAACAGTAACCTTTGCCTTCCCCAAGAGGCTGCCAGGATTCCGGGGCCTGACCTCAATTCTGAGTCTGAGGTTCAGGGCTCCTATTGTAGTCTGTCATCTCTCCCTGCCCTACCTCTTCCTCCACAACCCCTTCTGTGTGCCCCTCCCTACCATTCTCGTTTGCTTATTTTCTTTTTTGTGTTTATATTTGTGTGTCAGGGGGGCATGAGGGCAAGCCTTTCTCAATCCTTTCTTTACCTTGCTTTTTTGAGAGAAGATCTCTTATTGAACCCCGAGCTGACCAATTGGCTAGACTGGTTGGTTATCAAGCTCCAATGATCCTCCTGTCTCCACCTTCCTAACGCAGGGTTTCTCAGGAGGGATGTTGAGGACAGTCTAGAAGACGTGTGTGTGTGTGTGTGTGTGTGTGTGTGTGTGTGTGTGTGTGAGAGAGAGAGAGAGAGAGAATCTAGCTCCACAGGGCTGCACCTCCATTATAGTTCCTTCCCTGGGGCCTCCTGGTGATATCTATTGCCACTGTTTCAGGCTGGAGGAGGAAGGGGAGGTGGAGGGAAGAGATCACCTACAGGCATGCAATCCTTTGGTAATGCCTCTGTTCCTCTTGTGGCTGGGGCTTGCCTGGCTTGAATTCTGAGTTTCTATGCATGCAGAGGTTTACATGGGGTTGGTCTCTGCCTTGAGGGTGGAGAAATATAACCCACTGGGAGCATCTCAGGGTAATACATGGATATCCCTGGGTAAATCTGTGAGTTTATGACACCTTGTGGAGGTGTGGAGAAATACTAGGGATATGGGTGGTGGAGACTCAAGTCTATTTCCTGTGATAGGAACTGCTTAGGGTTCAGCAAGCACAAATATGGTTTGACCCAACGAAGAACGTTTGAACACTTCTAATTGTGAAGCAGGGAGCTGGAGACGCGGTGGCATCTCTTTCCAGGGTCGGCACAGACTGACAGGTCAGCTAGCCCCCTCCAGTTCTATAATTACAGATTCTGATTTGGTTCCCCGATGTCAAGGACCTGTATCTCCAGCATCCCTGGGGCCTTGATCTTATGAGCCAAGATCTGACAATGTGCCCCTGAGTCTGAGCTGGGAATTTGACATGTGATGCTTCAGTGACCTAAGTGGTGACCTTGAGACCCATGATACCAACCCTGGGCTGTAACTTGCTTGGTAGGTACTTTCTTAGCTTGCAACCCATGGATTCACATATGACCTTGAGGCCACCACAACTAACAGCACCCTCACAGAGAAGGAGGAGGCCCTTTACTCAGGGAAGTCCTGGCCTGTTTAATGGGTACATGCTGTGTCCCTGAGTGACTATGCAGGATGTGGTGGTCCACACACAGGGCCCCCAAAGCTCCACTTTGAACATGACATTCAGATACTTAGAAATTATTCCCCTGGCAGAGTTGGGAAGCCACACATAGGGGTATCCTCTTTGGGGCTAGGGCCTGGTTCCCAGAATCCACCACTGAGACCCAGACAGGCCTGACCTGCACTCGTTGGCTTCGCCTATCCTGCCTTCTAAGAGGAAAATCACAGGGAAGTAAACCTTGAAGGGAGAAAGGAGAATGTTTTTAATTAAAAGTCTAAGAGAATTCACATCCCGAGGGAATCACAGCAAGAAAAGGCGGGGAGACAAGGGGCGGGGGAGCGGAAAAGTAGGCCATGCCAGCTAAGGCACCGAGCCCAGTTCTTCCAGTTGCCTTGTACACTGCACAGCATCAGCGGGCTGGGTCCTGTGCAACGCAGCCTCAGTTCTCCGTTGGGGGATGGGGATATAGGGCTCAGCACTGGTGGCCAGCCTGGGACAGTCCTGAATAAAAGCTTAAAGCTGGGCATGAAAGCACACGTTAATATTACTAACACTCAGGAGACTGACACGAATTGCTTCAATTGAAGGCCAGCCTGGGCTACCTAGTAAGACCCTGTTTTAAAGCAGTATTAACACAAAAATCAACCAACTGGCTTAAACTAGGGACTGCTCCCTCTGCCTAGCCCCAGCCATTTCTGATCACAGAAAGATGAGGCTTGAGGCTTGGTCGGGAGCTGTCATGCCTACTAGCCAAGGCCTAGGGACATGAAACCCACTGTAAAGTTTTGCATGTATCTTGTCCACAGTCGATGGCTCCAAGGAGCCCCACCTAAGGTCTCATCCATCACCTCTGCCTACTTACGTCCAGTTTGGCTACTATATACTTGTCTATCACAAGCTGGGCTGTGGGCGGGAACACCACCATGTATTTTATTAGTGTTAGTCCTGCGACTGGGCAGTGCCTGGAGGTGAATAAAATGGTGGATACTCTTGGGAAGGGACCGGGTGAGGTCTGTGCAGTCCTTTTCTCCTGGCACAGGAAGGGTTCTGACATCTTCAGTCCTAGCCCCCTGATTTTCTTCTACTTACCAGGCTGGGCTGGTATTAAGGGGGGTCATTGCTTGTGGGGCCCTGTGTGGAGGACACGGGGCCAAAGCTAACCTATGAGATGTCCCTACTCCCAGAGGGCTCTCTCTACCCCTTCCATCCTTTACTGGGAGAGGAAAAAGTGAAGGGGACACTATGACAGATGCAATAGTTTGCAAAATGAACTAATTACACGGTAGTCACACAGGGAGATGAGATTAGCAGAGGAATATTTGATAATAGGAAGCCCGGGTGTGCACATGAGTGGCAGGGAAAGGCCGGGGTTATCTGGCGTCGATGAAACTTGGTACTCCTGCTGAGTCTGGGAGAATAGGGGCAGTGGTCCCCTGAATTAGTGAACTACTCACAAATCTGGGTTGTCACTACTGTCCATAGACTATGGCTTACCCCTTGGCCCCAACTCTTTTAAGTGGCTGGGACCCTGGAGTCTATCTAAAAGCTGGCTAGAAGCAGGTCCCCAGCTCTGGGAGCCAGGGCTTCAAGCTGTAAGCTCAGTAGATCTGACGGCCCTGCTAAATTGCAGGAGGGAGAGTGTGTATCCACTGTGAAGTTACCCAAGACCCTGCGATTTGACAGGGCCCATGCTTTTAGCACCCTTGCCTAGAAGCTTCCTACTGTTATACTCCACATGCTCTAGGCTTGTGGCAAGTGACCATGTGAAGAAGGTGGGTAAGAGAAAGGCAGCAAGTACTGCCACTTGCTGACAATTCCTTTGGATTCTCGGGGGGTTGGCTTCACTCTGCAGCCTACTCCCATCCAATATGTCCTGCTTCATACATTCCAGCACCAGAAAGTGTCCTGGGCTCCCACCTCCTTAACCAATGCAGCCAACCCACCGCTTGCTGCCTCCCCTGATCCTGAGATTCCTCCACTCTTCTACATAAGGCTGCAGGCCTTCAGCACCTCTCCCGACACCCAGAATGGCCTCTTCTTTTCCTTGAGTACCCCCACTTCCTGTGTTGGGAGGCTGGGCAGACCACTCTAACTGAGCCCCCTCTTCCTTTCCTCTTTCAGAATGTTTGCCCTGCTCTCTGAGGGGCAAACTGCCTCCTTTTCTCTGGCCTTGACCTTGGGGTCACCTTTCTGTGCTTCCAAGCAACTGGGATACCTTTCCAAAGAATCTAAAAGAAAACTGCAGTAGAGAGAGATTCACCTTGTCAGACCCCATCTCAGAGTTCGCGGTCCAGAAAAAGCCAAGGCCCTCCTCCAGGTGTGGTGATTATTTTGTTTGTAATCTAACAAACAAAGCTTGCCTGAAGATCAGAGTGTGGAGCTAGCCACAAGTTAGCCAAAAGGCCAGGCTGTGGTGGCACACACCTTTAAACCCAGCCCTCAGGAAGCAGAGGTGGATAGATCTCTGTGAATTCAAGGCCACTCTGGACTATACAAGATTCATCCAGTCTAACAGAGAAACAAAAGCCAGGTGGTGGTGGCAGCTAACACCTTTAATCCCAGTATTTGGGAGTCACATGTCTTTAATTCCAGCACTAGGGAGGTAGAGACAGGAAAGGATATGGCTGGGTAGAGAAAGGAATATATGGTGGGAGGAGACAGGAGTTTACTGCATTCGGTCTGAGGATTCAGTCTGAAGATTCATGGAGACAGGATCTTGCCCCCTTTGGTCTGAGGATTTGGCAGATGTAAAAAGTCTCCTTCGTGGCTGGCTCCTTTATTTCTCTGATCTTTCAGCATTTACCCCAATATCTGACTCTAAGTTTTTATTATTAAGACCAATTAGAATCTGTGCTACATCCAGGAGTCTGTACATTGACAATTTTGTCTCACTCAGAGGGGACCACTCAGTAAACCCACTGGGTGGATCTTAGCACCCATCTCACAGGTAAGGCAACCAAGCAGAGAAATAAACTGACTAGCCTCGCAGAAGGCTCTGAGGTTGACATGGCAGTGTTGTAGCTGTGAGTGACCTTACCTGTCTCCACCCAGTGGCCTTGTCCTGTCCTGGAGGACTGTGTTCGCAGAGAGTCATTCTCTACGGTGGTTCTGGAAAACCTGCTCCTTCATTGCTCTCTGGTCCTCTGTTTCCATGTTTTTGAGAGTGAGTCTCAGAACTCTCCCCCACGCAGTGGCTCATTCCCATTGGTTTAGGATTACACAGGTCCTGTGTGGACATCAGCTTCCCTGGTTTAAGGCCCCCTGGAATCATGGAGTCTCTGTCCCTTGCCTTGTTTCTGCCTTACTGCCTGTCTATTCATCTGGCCACCTGCCTGATGCTTAGCTCTTTTAAGCTGCTGGACCTGGTGCCTGGGGACACCCAGGAGGAGGGGGCCTCGGGTTATGGGAGGTCAGAGGGACCCTGCACAAAGGGCTGGGGAACCCTGTACTTAGCCTCAAAGCCTTGAAGACTGACTCTGCCTAGAAGACCTGGTTGTGCACGGGGAACTTGCTCTCCCTGGCTCCAGCTGTCTGACTCATCGTACTTGGCACTCCTATGCACAGATGCATGGGATGTGGGTGAGGAGATATCCAATAATTCACCGACCCAGATCTTGCCAGGTAAGGGCTGAACCCCAGGTCCCTGGGCCGCTGGAGGATGCGGCCTCATGTCTTCAGCCATCTCCATAGCGGGGCTCCAGCTGGTGTTGACACAGCAAACATGGGACAACTCCTATTCGCTGAGAAATAGAGTGGGCAAACACAGGCAGGCTGCAACAAAGGGCCAGCAACCGTGACTAGCCTCCCAAACACCAGTTTCAGGGCCTGGGCCAGAACACAGGAAGCACTGTGTAGCCTGAACACTGGGAGCCTTGGAGGTGCAAGTCGGGAATAGGGTTCCTTGTCAAGTCCCCAGAAGAGGGAGGGCTGACTGGGTGGAGCTGAAGGGCTACTTCTGGTCCCTGAACTTCTGTGTTCCCTCTATATTCCTCTGGTACTCTCCTTTCCCTAGCTAACTCCTCCTTTTCCCAGGTCCCCTAGGCTTAGTCCCAAGTTCCAAACTTTGTGCCATGGATTGTAACACTGTCCCCTTCAGCAGACTTTACTCTCTTAGGTCTATGCACACTGTCCCTGTCCCTGGTGAGATAGTACAGTGCCTGCACATGACAGGCAAGTACTCGGTACTCACTATCAGATGCTGAAGCAGGGCACCTGAAGCTCCTAGAATCCTGTGACTTGATAACCAATCACCTGGCCTTCTCACTACCCCTGTATCGTGTCTACCTCCCCAAGAGCAGGGACACCAACTGCTGAGCCAGTACTTTCTCCCATAGGCACCCACTGTCACCAGGGAGCTGCTGTCTACTGCATAGCTTGAAGCTCAGAAAACTAGGTGAGAGTCTGCTCTTAGAGCATGCTTTGAGAGCGGACCATGCTTAAGGATGTGCACTAAGCATCCCAGAGATCAGGCAGTGAGTTCTGTCTCTAGCTTCACCTCTACCACATTGCCTTTTCCCTGCAGTGGAAACTAAGGCACAGGCTGCACTTCCTGCTCACGCTCCTTACTAGGCTGGTGTTGGACTAGACATTGCTAGCTAGATAGGCCTTCTTTTTCATCCTTGACAATTCCTCCTGTCTCCTAAGACTCGGTTTAAAATGCCACCTCCTCCAGGCTGTCGTCTTAGACTTCTCACTTCCATGGTGGCCAATCTGCACACTGGCACCCCATGTCTCCTTGAAATCAGGGACCCAGAGGGTCAGGATCAGCTTGGCTGGCACACTGCTACCCTCCCCAGCCCTCACACACAAGGATTTCAGAACAAAGGGCTACATGCTATTAAAACTCAATTAAATTTCTCACTTCTATGATCCTAAATTAGTCTGATTTGTCCCGGTGGCACCTGTAGGTCCTTTCCCTCTGCCTCCTGGGACCTCTCCATTTTCCAGCTAGGACTCCCTACCCCCACCAGTCCCAGAAGAGTCGGCATAAGTAGAGGGGATTCTTCCCCTGAGTTTAGGCCTTGTCTGGGGACTGGAGTTCAGTGTTCCTCTGTGGGCTCAGGGATCATTTCCTCCATCTAGCCGGCCCTGCCCCTGAGTCAGGGCAATGGTGCTTCCTGGCCTAATACATTCAAGCCATCAGCCCCTTCCCTCTAACCTTCCGCCACTGGGAGAATCCAGCTACAGTGTGTATTTCATCTCATAGCCCTTAGGGATGTTGCACCATCAACCCCTCCCTTTGATTGGCAGATGCTGGGGAATGGCAGTGGCTCTTCCGGACCCTTTTCTCTGGAGATCCCCGGCAAAGACCCTATTGCACAAAGGCAACTTGAGACTAGAGGCCAGCTCCAAACAGACATGGTGACATTTCTGGAGGCCCGATAGGTCTGAGTCAGCTGGGCAGGTAAAGATGAAGGATTGATGAGTCCCTGGGACCCCTTGGCTATGCCCCAGCCATACTATACCTGCACAGTCCCCCTAATGACCCAGGGAGACTAGCTCTTGGCCCCACCAGCACAGCCTGGTCCTCCAGAGGATCTTGGGATCTCCAGGCCATCCAACAGGGATGAAAGTAGGAGAGGAGGGCGCCACACTCATTTCCACTGGGAACTGGGAACAGTGTCTTTCTCTTGCTCATGCTGACTGACTCCAAGGACGCTTGGGTGTGTGGAGAGTGGTCATCAATTTCTACACACATTCAGGCCACCTCCTCTGAGAACCCTTCCCTGAACTCCATTCTTCTACGGCGACTTAAGAGAAACCTCATGGCTACCTGGGCTCTGCCATTCCTGCCCACCCTTCTTTCTGGCCACACACGTGAAAGGTGTTCGACAGATGTCCATTCACTAATCCAATGCATCCTCGTCCCCAGGGGCCCCCAGCAGGCTCCTCTGGGTGGCACCTTGCCAGGAAGCAGCACTGTTTGGGTGAGGGGAGAATAATCAGCTGTAAACGCCGCAATCAGGGAGAAAAAGCTGCTCAGGCCCTTGGCGCCCACGCGTGCGCCTAATTGGCTCCACGTGTCTCAGTTCTTTTCAAGAGCGGGAAAGTGGAAGGGTCAAGATCTCTTAATGTTCGTAATGGAAGGGAGGCAGAAGCCACTGCCAGCCCCACATAAACACCTTTTAATTGCTCAGAGAAGGGTGGGCGGAGGCAACGGGTGCCACAGACTCTCTTGTCTGTCAGCCCACCATTACTGTGCCTGTTCTGAGCTTCCCGGAACTGGAGTCCGACCCCAGAAGCTGAGCTCCAGCAGAATCCAGAGCCACAGTTCAGCATCTGTTCTGCAAATGCTTACAGAACTCCTACTGCAGGCCGGGCCTTGGCAGATGACTCATGGCCTGGATTGCTCAGGACCAACCTATTTGTTGAATGTTCATCAATGAATGCACCACTGGACCTCGCTGAACTGGCCTCTAGCTGCCTCAGGGCCCAACTATTCCCCTTGTTGCCTCTTCCAGACAGCCTTTCCTCTTGTCCCTTTGGAAGAAAGGTTTTTTTTTCTCTTGCTCAGACTGCCCTATTCCATCTGTACATCTCTCAGGTCCCCAATGCCTCACTGCCTGTGGGACTTCTATTCATTACTGTCACATCGCTTATGCCACCTGACCAGGGAATGCTAGGCTGTACGTGGAGACACACTGTGAGAGTGGGGTGCTACTGGCATCTAGTGGGTAGAGGGCAAGGGTGCTACCAAACATGCCCCAGTGCTCGGAGCCAGCCCCGCAAAGGCTGATCCAGTTCAAAGTGCCCCTGGGGTTAAGGCTGAGAGGCTCTGCTAGAGATGAAGCTTTGGAAAGGAAGCAGCAGTTGAGTCTGGGAGAAACCTTCTTTTCCTAACAGAGTAGCCTGTCCTCAAGCCCCTAGCCTTACCTCCTGTTCCTTTGAACACCCACTCAGAGCTCCATTCCTGAACAGACCCAGCCACACTGTCAACATGCGTCAGCTAATTGGGTTAAGTGGCCATTAGCAGCAAAAGCAGGGCGACTGCGCTCAGAAGGGTTTTTAATTTTACTCTTTAAATGACGCTAATTCCCCAGAGGACACTGGTGGTGAGGGTGCTGCCCACTGGAACCCCTAGATCCGAGGCTAGGGCTGCACTTCCTCCTACCCCCCCATAGGAGTCTTGTGGGGGCCTTTGGGAGGGACACTCATCGTCTATGAAAGAAAGTGAGGGATCAGGGATTTGTCCATGGTCACTAGGTCATTACAGACCATGGTCCTGTCAGAGGAAGCCAATGCCTCATCTTTTTCCCTGGGCCTGTTCTTCTGCAGACAGCTAATGCTACATGGTCGTAACGGTGGCATATTTGAAGGCGCTGTCAGTTTGTATGGCCTGAGTTTCTAGATTCTGGAGTCTCAGCCAGGCCTTACCACTGTCCCCAGCTTGTCTGAGTTGGAAGGCAAAGGTCTTTCTGGAGCAGGCTGCCAGTATCCACACTGACGTTCTCAGTAGTCTGCTTTGGCCTCGGTGCCATGTCCTGAGTGCCGTGGCCCTGGCATTCCCATTCTCTGGCAGTTAGTTCACTAAGCCGTTATGCCCTTAGCCTTGCCTATGAGCTTATCTCTTACTTTATCCACGACCTCTTCTCTAAGCCACATGGCAAAGGTGCCAGGGATGGGCAGCAAGCAACATAGCCTTCAAGGACATTATCCTTTATGAATGACAGTCCCTGGAGTTGTGCAACAGGAGGTACTGGGCAGGGAGGGTGCTCAGGTCCTTAGTTTAGTTGATGCTGCTGAGATATGGCCCCTTGATGTTGACAGGTGGTTTTGAACTCTTGAACTCAAGCAATCATCTTCCCTTGGCCTCTTGAGTAACTGGCACACAGGCACAGAGAAGGAAGTTAGGGCCTGAGATGGAATGGTCTTGGTATATGAAGGTAGGAACATGCCTGTCCTTCCCTGCACCTTCTGCAGCAGCACAGGGACTATCACATGGTTGGCCATGAGTGAACACAGGTGACAACACGGAGTGGGAAACATAAATGGATAAATGACCTTTCTGAGAAGGAGGCTGTGTGCAGAGGTCTCCGTTGAGAGGATGGGGACATAACAATTGTGCTTCAAATCTGCCTGAGTCCTCATGATGAACCACAGGACTCAGGCACCTTCTTGTCCCTTCTGGGGCTCAAGGCCCTAAAAAGCCCTGGCTGAAAGGCCTTGTCTCCCTGGGTGGTTGAAGTTTCCGGTTCCCACTACATGCCCAAAGCAGAGAAACTAGCGTGGTTTCTGAACCTGGGAACACTGCCTGCTTGTGTTTGCAAGGCCCTGAGCTGGCCTCTTCTGACTGACTTCGGTCAAGAAGCATCTGATGGATGCTGATTGGACAATATAGTGACCTTGTGTCCTGCATTCTCAGCTCCCTCTTCGCTAGCCCCAAATTAAGATTCAAGACCGGATCAAGGGTTTTAAATTGGATTACTGGACGGGGTCCAGGGAGGGAGGAGCAATGGAATGGGGGGTGGGATTCAAGACCCCCCAGGCCCTTCCGCTCATTTGCAAGCAGGCTGCACACAAATGTGGGAAAGAAGAAAAAGGAGCAGAACTTGATTAAAAGCAAACTTAAACAATGAAGTTCAAAGCTTACTTTGAACAATTAGAACTAAGGGGTCCTGTCTTGGGGGGATGTAGGGTGAGCCTGGAATCAGACCGAAACAGAAGGAGGTGCTGGGATGGTAAAGGCTGTAGCCTTAGTGCATGCCACAGGACTGTGGGGGCCACAGGCCGGGATCCAGGTCAGGAAGACCTGTGTTCAAGTTCTGGCTTTCGTGTGTCCTGTCCTGACACCTCCAAGCCTCAGTGTCCCCTTCTGTAAGAGGAAGGGGCAAAGACTTCCTTTTGCAGTTGCTATGAGAATGACTTGTGATCCACTGACCACATGGTGAGTGCCTTTTCCCATCATTCTTCCATTGAAAGTCATTTTGTTTTTGGCTCTGACTGTGTACCAGGGAACAGGCTGGTGCTGTAAACTCAGTGGGAAGGAGGCAGATATCTGTCCTGTCTTTCAGGCAGGGATGAGTATGTGGGGTACAGGATGAGAGTTAAACAAGACTTCAAGCCTGTGGCTATGCCCCAACCCCCTCTGCTATTAGGGTTGGTTGTTCTTGTAGTATTGGGTTAACGGGGGGGGGGGGAGTAGGGAATGACTCAAGACTATGGTTTCTGAGGAGGATGGCGGGGCCTGGGTTCTGGGAAGTTTGCAGGGCCATCCTTCAGCACAGTCCAGCCTCTACCAAGGAAAACCCATTCTGAAGTCTGTGAGCGACTCCCCCTAAGACCTGAATAAGACCTTTCGCATACATACCTGATGTCAACACTAATTTGGGCTGGCCAGCCAGGTATGGGTAGTATGTGTTTGTAATCCCAGCTCAGGAGGCATGGGTAAGAAGACTGGGAGTGTGAGACTAGTCTGGGTGACATACTAAAACCTTATCTAAAAAAAAAAAAGTTTGAGCAAGGCAGCCACAGTCTGTAAAGGGGGAGGGGGCAGGAAAACTAGGAAGCAGTGTGCAAACAAAGGGTCTGGGATGAGGGAGGGACAAGGAGATAGAGAACAAGACAAAAAGGGACACATTTGGGAGAGGCAGTGGACAGGTGTGGTGTGCTAGCTGGGTAGGTGAGCGCACGGGATAATGCTAGTAGGGAGAGGCATTTGACCCTACAGCTGGTACCTGGCTTTGCCCCTTCGGTGGCAGCCTGTCTTCCAATTGACTTCTCTTATCTGTGACCAGGGGATCCCCAAAATCAGGTGAGACTAGGCTCTCTAGGTACAGCTCTGGGTTTGCTGGGTTCCTAATTGTTGGGCGGTCCTTAGAACCCATTTTTCCTCCAATAAGAAGGCCATCCCCACTCTCTTGCATGCACCTAGGTCACACAAGGCAGGGTCCTGTGAGGGACAGTGGGGTCCAGCTATTGAAAAAAGGGGATTCATTCTTTATTGGGGTCTAGATATGGAGGATCTAGGCTAGCTGTCTTGACTTGACCATAGTTGTGGATGGATGCACTAATTTTTTAAAAATTGCTTTATTGAGATTTAATTGACATAGCAAATTCAGTCACATTAAACATGCATTTCAGTGGTTCTTAGTATAATTAGAGTTGTGCAACTACCGCCATAATCTAAATTTAGAATATTTTCATCACTACCAAAAAGAAACCTTGAATTCAACTAGCCCTATCTTCTCTCCACTAGCCCTTGGCAACCAGTAAGCTAGCTTTCCATGTCTGTGAATTTGTCTTTACTGGCATTTCATAGAAATAGGATTACACACATAGCCCTTGTCACCGGCTTCTTTCACTTGGCACGATGAGTTTGAGCTCATCCATGTTGTAGAGCATATCAAGACTTCTTCCTTTCTTAAAAAAACAGATGTTGCTATCTCCTACATAGGCTGGGGGGCAACTACAATGGTGCCGTTGATTTAGGGTCAGAATGGATGCTTCTTGCCCATTTAGGAATGACTCCATAGCTCCTGAGGGCCCCTCCCACCTGCTGTCCTTGGAGTGAGTAGGAGTCTGGCTGCTTTGTCAGGCTAGCCTGGCAGGTCTTACTACTAGCTGCTAGAGTGTACTAGAGTATAAATGGGGGGTCTGAGACCTGGAGTAGGCAGAGGAATATTTAGATCTGGGTAGAGCAGGGACTCCAGCCTTCCCTACCTGTGGCTGCCCCTACACCATCCCCTCCCCACCAGCTCCTGCAGCCCACCTGGGAGCATATTCTACCAACAGGTCACTGTTGTGATCCGGTACTCACTCTACCACCCACAGACAGACCAGGGGACTGAGAGGAATGAGAAAGCTCCTGCCCTGCAGGAGGGAGAGGCAGGACGGCCTAGGTCTGCCGGGTCACCACACATGCAGCCAAACCCAATTACAACTGCCATGGCTGCCCAGTCCTGTAGCTGTTTCTCCTGCCGAAATTCCAGGATCCAAGTGCTCTGTGACAATGAGGGTCGGAACACTGCCTTCAGTCAAGGCCACCCCACCTTCCCTTAATGTTCTCATGTTCCCGACACACTGGCCTACCTTCAGGGCCTGCACCTTCCTGTCTAGCAGGCTCTCGATGTCCCCTGCCACCTTCTCCACCAATTTCTGGGGTTCATTCTCTTGTACTTCAAACAGGTTCCGATTGTCCTTGTAGATCTAGAAGGAAGCAGAGGTTAAGGGTGAGGCCAGAGCGGTTCACAACTCCCATGCCATGGCCTCACGCACTGTCACTGCAAACACAGCTCAATTCGTCCTATTCCTATAGGACCTTCATGATCTCAGGGAAGGGGAACACAGGGCTGGAGTTCTATAGCTTGCATCTGGGATGAAGGTCCAGTGTGGGCTAGTTGGTGGCCAGTCTTGGTGGTTCATGGGTCCAAGTCTGCTTTGTCTGGGCCTCAGGGATCCCTTTTCAGGGGCTATGAGTTGTCTCGACTCTTAGTTCAAAGTGCCTATGAGCAGCAGAGGGGAAGAGTAGGCTGGATGGGAAGCAGAAGGCAGGTTATGTGGTGAGAGAGATGGAGCTGAAAAACATAAATCATAAACCACATCCCGACATGAAGATGTTCGCACACCCACACACATACATATATGTGCATAGCCACGAACGAATCTCTTACATGTGCAGATGCAGAGCTACTCCTCCACGTAGCCTCAGGCAATGTGCTCCTTTGACGGATGCTGCCCTAGGCCATTTGTAGAAACTATGGAAAGCTCTGCTATTCAAGGCACAGAGTATTGAGGGAGACCAGGTAGGAAGAATTACTCTGCCCATTCTCCCTCCTTAGGAGGTGGAGTCTGAGTACACATGCATGTAAACTGATGGTTAGGATGTGATGTGGCTTGACACTGCCATCTGTGTGCACACGCCAGCATGTGGGCTTTAGGATGGGTGAGGCTAGGTCCTCTGAATACAGCTTGTGAGTCTCAGAGGCAGATTTTGGCAAGCATCTTTGTTCGTGCTTGGGTCTTGGTTATGTGCATGCATGCATATGTATGCGTTATACACCTGTGAGTGTCTCCAAGCCTGACCCAGACCAGTCCGTGCATCTATTCAAATGACTGCAGGAAGTCTGCACCCCAAGTTGGCTCCTCACCACTAGAGGTCATAAGCCTGGCTACCATGGCAGAGCCTTGCCACCAGGCTGTGCATAAGTGGGGGCATGCGGAGAAAGGATTGGTGGTTAGGGGCAATAAGAAAGGTGACAGAGGCACCTGATGAGAGACAGACAGGCAAGGTGTGATAAGGTCGGAGAATGACAGAAGAGGTGCAGAGGTAAGGACTCTGTCATCTGATAAGAGGGTGGGCTGGGGGCTGGGGGCTGGAAGCTGCCAGAGCCTCAGCCTTGCTGCCTGCCCAGTGCCTGGCAGCTCAAGGGTTAAAGCAGTAAGCGAAGCAGGCTCAGGCAATGTTCTCCTTCTGCCATCCCCCATCCCTCTCAGCTTCTCTTTTCTTTTTGTCCTCCTCTTAGAACAAAATAATTTGTGGTGAAGTTGTTCCTTCCTCCAGAGATGTGGCAATTAGGGGGCGAGTGGCAGGGCCTGTTTGTATAGCCAGAGAGGACGGAGGCTCTGAGTGGACACCAGGGCAGGTTGTGCCATAGAATCCATGCTCAGCTCTGGACCAAGGTCCTCTGATGGTCTTCTTTGATGGAGGCAAAGAAAAGGAAAAATCACAACTCAAGGGCTGCAGAGAAATTCAGGGAGCCGGTACCCTACATTAGGGAAACAGAGAATCAGACAGGAGAGCACAATTCTGGACATAGGGCGAAGTGGCAAAGCCAGGCTCCATATCTTCTCTGATCCATCCTTCTCAGGTTTGGAGGTTTAAAACATCCCACCACCTCAGCTTTGGACCATAGTCTGGTTGTGTAGCAGCCATGATCTGGGCCACACAGTTGAAGCAGCACCCAGCCTATTTGTGCCAGCAGGGGGCGCAGCTGCCTGGCTTCATCAGGGCCAAGGGATGAAGTTCTACACATTAGATTCGCTTGTCAAGGTCATTTCCAGGCTCTGAGGCTGGGCCATACTGGTTTTCTTGAAATGTCTGGGAACCCCTTTCCCAGGCTTACTATATACTTTAAAGTCTATGTGGCTACTGGGTTGGGGTCAGCAGAGGGAAGCAATCTGGTGTCCCATCTCTACCTTAGGGTCCCAACAGGTGACAAGAAGTCTCTGGATTTCCAGTGTTTGATAGATCTGTGAGAATGGGAGTCCTTCCAATTCTCAATTGAACAACGGCAAATGAACAACAGCCAGTGAACTACAGCACAGTTCATGTCCTCAGAACCCTGTACTGTGGCCACCAAGGCTACTGTCTGAGATCACCAAGAGGGAGGAAGCAATCTCAGTCCCCTCCCTGCCCCACTCTTCTGTTAGGTATGCTTGCTGAGACTGCCATCAGCTTTCATTCCAAGGAGCCAGCCTCCTTCTCCTGAGTTTTGCCCCTGAGTCTTGCCTCCCTCAGCCACCGTGTCTTTTTCCCTAACACCTCAGTCTCAGCCCCGGAGGTGATAACAGAGGAGTCCAGACACCAGGGAGCCACTGACAGCGCACAGCACAGCGACAGCTAGCTCTTTTGCTGTCCCCCCCGGCACCGTGTCTGTGTGAAGAGGACACTGAACAAAGGCATGTGCCCAACTCCGTGTTCAAGGGCAGAATGTTGGGAGCTGGGTCATCCCTTCACCTCTGCTTTGTGAGCTCCCGAGCCCGGCACGCCTCTGCCAGGCCTTTTTCCTGCTCTCCTTCTACCTAAGGGCCTCTGCTGGTGGCCTTCTGCTGGCTCCCCGGTGCCTGCATTTGAGGCCTCTGGACTATTGCTAGCAGACCTTGCCCATGCTATCCCTGCCACCCTGTCTTCCCATGCACTCTAAATCCTGTCGAGAAAGAGGAAAGGGATTGTAAGGGGTTTCTGGGGTAATAGAGACAAAATCCTAGTGGCTGCTCAAGCTGCCAGTCCAGCCAGTCCCCAGCCCCAAATGAACCCCTGATATGCAGCCGCTCCTGAATGGCAGACCTCTGGAGTCTCATCCTTTCAACACCCCTTTGGATCTGTTCCAGCTGTTCTGTCCCCTGGAAGGGCCCTGAGCTCAGTCCTGAGCCCAAGGGAGATCGGAATGGGACAGTCCAGAGGTGCCCCTCCCCAGGAGGTAAGTCATCCCCACATTGATGTGGGCCAGGAAAGCTGCTTTCCAGCATGGACCCAGGAGGGATCCCAGGGAAAGCATAGTGCTTGGACTCTGCCAAATGCTAGCTCCTCATCAGCTATAACCCCGAGCCTTGGGACCAGTCAGGGCACGGCAGAAAGGCCACAGGGAGCAGGACCTCAACCAGCAGGACCACACACCTTCCGGTTTCCTTGACCCAGAGAGTTATTTGGAAAAACCAAAGAGTTCCCAGAGCAATGCCACCTCAGCGGTCCTCACCTTTAACCAGAGAGCTGGATTGAGGTGAACAAAAGGGCCAGCAGACACACAGGTGTTGCAAGTCTAAGTCATCCATGGTATCGGGGCAAGAGGCAGGGGCTTTACCCCACAGGGAGTGGAAGGAAGGTGCCGGGATGGGGAGGCAGACAGAGCCATGGCTGAGGGAAATGGACAGTGGCACAGGGCCAGAGGAACATGGCCTGCAGGGGTGGCTAAGGCAGGAGGGACAGTTTAGGAGGCTATATGGAGTCCCTCATGCTACAGATCATGAACCTCTATTGTGTATTTCTAGTCACCATTTTTAAAAATGTGTTTGTATGATGTGCAAGTAGGTACAGGTGGAGGTCAGAGGTCAACACCAGGTAACATCTTCAGTTTTTCTCCACCTTATTTGGGGGGGGGCGGTCTCATTGAGTCTGGCTAGACTGGATACCCGTGAGCCCCAGGGACCCTCCTGTCTCTACAGTGTCCCCAGTGTTTACAAAGGTGCTAGAGTTTAACCTCAGATCCTCATGCTCATGCGGGAGGCTTTTTATCAACTGAATTTCCCAGGCCCTGTCTAGGGGTGTGACTCAGTAGGGGTGCCTTTTCCCCTTTAGGGTACTCATGCTAGCTCTGTGGTCCTTTTGGAGGCCCCAGACCCAGCCTCCTGCCTCCCAACATAAATGAGAAGTGAGCCTGAAGGATGCCTGCAGAATAGCAACCTTGGATGGGAAACGTGAACACTTGCAGGTTAGAAGGAGCCAGCCTCACTCGCAAAGGGCACCCTCATACGCAAATTAAAAAAGCTACCATAGAAGAAAAGAGATCCCAGGACAAGTAGCATGGACAGACCCCATCAGAGGCATTTTATAAAGTCCCAGAAAGCCAGCAACAGTGGGGCCCAGACCTGAGCCAGGGTGAGAAATTGAGAAGGGAGAGGGAGGAGGGAAGGTGGGAGGGACATTGGCTTACCCCTGGGCAGGTGCTTTCATACTTGACCTCACTAATCCATGCTGGCTCAGGAAGACCATGTATCCCTGTCATCCCCATCTAACAGGCAAAGACGCTATGGGCTAGAGAGGTGAAGTGGCACAGCAGAGCTGGAGTCTGCACAGGGCCCGTCTGATTCAAAGCCCTTGCCTTAGGGTACTTTGTAGCTCTGTCCTGTGTATCTCTCTCTAAACTTGAAGGTAAGGCTTTCGAGAAAGGGGGCATAAGGGTTTAAAGGGATGAACTGGGAGTTTGACCAACAAGAAAGGAGCTTGGGGCAGACGCAATGATGCTGAAGAGCTGGGGGCCAGTGGGAAGTCAGCAGCTCCAGAAGGGAGGGAGCGGAGGCTTGGCAGGACCAGCTAGATCCCCTAACCAACCACATAGCCCTGGGAGTGAAAACAGGCACACTCTTGAGGCTTCTCTCTGCAGTGAAGGTGAACGAGCCCTAATCTCTGGAAAATTAAATCAGAAAGAAAATGGAACAAGAAAGATTTGATGCAGGCTTGCCCTGCTTCTGTTTGTCTCCTCAAAGACCCGGGCTCAGCGTGGGGCCCAGCTAGGTCCTCTGGCATCCCAGCCCCCATCTGAGCCTGGTATCCCTGGGTGAGCAGCTGTCCCCTAAACCCTCTTCTGCCACACCTCTTGGTGTCTGCTCTTTTGTCTGACAAAGAACAGCCAAGGTGGGTGTCTTCACTGCCCCATCTTTCATGCTGCCAGGCTCCTAATGGGGAGGGCAACAAGTGGACCACAGAGGGCAGATTGGACCTCCTAGGGAAGAGGTCCTGGGGTCTGGCACTGATGGTGGGTATCCACTGATAGATGGGGCTATGCTAGGGATTAGGGAAGCCACAAATGAGAGTCTAGGTAGCTCAAGGCCAGCAAGGAGGTAAGAAGAGTGGAAGACAGGTACCACCAGCTAGGCAGAGCAGAGACAGAGTGAGGGCCCCTGGCCCTACCTCTAGTAGGCTGCTTAACCAGGTTCCTATCTTCATCAAGGTTTATAACATACCATTAACTAACATCCTTGAAGATGGGAAGAGTGATGCAAGGCCAGGCACCTGGAATTCTTTCTCACTTAAGCACCTAGGATATGGGGCTGGAGAGATGGTTCAGCATTTAAGAACACTGGCTGCTCTTCCAGAGGACCCAGGTTCAATTCCCAGCACCCACATGGCAGCTCACAACTGTCTGTAACTCTAGTTGCAGGGGATCTAACACTCTCACACAGACATACACACAGACAAAACACCAGCCTGTGCCACTCAGAACACAGTTAGTGCTCGGGCACTGGCGTGTGCCACTCAGAACACAGTGCTTGGGCACTGGCGTGTGCCACTCAGTTCCAGGCTTCCTTACCTGCTCATATCTGTCAACTGCTATCATTCCATGATGAGTCAGCTATATATGGCATATTGTCACAATCAGGGTCTGTATACTGTGACACTGTGTGACACACTGTTTATAATAATTCACCTTCATATTGAATAGATTGCCCGGGGAACACCCTGACTAGAGGGGAGCACAGACAGATGTAGCCAGTCTTGCATGAGGTACAGGGAAGGACTTTCTTCAGTAGGTGAGGACGTGGCCCTCTTGCATTGAGAACACTACCTTTGTTGGCCCTGCCCTACCTACACAGCCCACATTCCTGAGGGGCACCCCACATTTGTGACATTTGCTGCTTGAGCTTGGGCAAGGGAGAAGGGCCCAGTGGCTCCTTGGTTTGGGCTCTAAGAGGAAGCGTCTAAAAGAGCTTTAGAAGGCAGTCTTCCCCATCCCCTTCACAAAACCCAGGGAGGGGGGATAAAGTCCCCCAACCACCCCCAGCAACGCCTCCCTGTTTTTAAAGTTAAAGTTTAGTTGACTGTCATCCATTACTGCAATTAGTACATTATGTCTAATTATGCAATTAGTGTAAAAAGTGCACTTGCCGCTGAGAATGGGAAATTACGCTGCCTCGTTACGCTGTAAAATCCATGTCATAAAAAGGCTCAATCTCTTGTTTTTCAAAAGACACAAAACCCAACAGAAAACAATAAACCAAAAAATCTTCCTAGCAGGCTGGGACCAGCCTGAGACAATTTCCCCAGGGTGGCTACTAGGAAGGTCCCTCTCCCTGTAAGTCCCACCCTACATCCAAGCAGAGGAAGCAGAGACCATTCCTGGGTACTGCCCTGCCTTTGCTCCTCTGAACTGTGGATTTCTAAATGGACTTATTTATTTATTTATTTATTCAGTTTATTCTTTGAGACAGGGTCTTTGCTACTTTGTAGCACACACTGCCCTCGAACTCAAGATCTTGTTGCCCTAGCCTCCCCAGTGCTGTAATCACAGGCACTTACCGTACATCCGTCCCACACTAACTTTAAAGCCTTGGTACTTGACTGTCTAATGAAGCCTGTATCCCATATGGGAACAGTCTTGTCTTCCACCACCCAGTTCCAAAATCAGAGGTCCTTTCTCCAGGCTTCCTAGGGGTACCTTGAACAGAGGAACATATCCCACCGCAGGAAAATTAAAGGAACATTCTTACACCCAGGATTCCCCAACCCTGGAAGCATTGCTTGGCAAGTAACAAGTTCTCTGTCATGGGAACTATTGTGAGCCCAGCTGTCAAGGAGGCTAAGGGAATCACCTACAGTTACCCAACACAGTGGCTTGACTCCAGGCTGCCATAATTAGATGACAGCATTCCCATGGCCTTATGCCTAGGTGACACTCAGTGTATGACTAAATTTTACCTACATTCCAGCTCTCTTAGTACTGAGGGGATGTTTTGGGAACAGGCAAGAGATGAGAGAAATTTGAATTTTTTTTATGTGTATGGTGTTTTATTTGCACATACGTCTGTGCGCCATGAGTGTTCCTGGTGCCCACAGAGGCCAGAAGAGAATGGTCCCCTGGAACTAGAGTTGCAGATGGTTGTGAGCTGTCATGTGGGTGCTGGGAATTGAACCCAGGTCCTCTGATAGAGCAACAAGTACTCTTAACCATTGAGCTGTCTCTCCATCCCTAAGAGAGAAACTTTATGGTTTTCCCTACTACAAAGATAGTAATCCTTCCCAAATGGCCCATGAAGAGTGGGGAGAGATTATACTTTAGTGTATTTCAATATCGAATTCTAATGGCCATAGCCTCTTATGACCCATATCCAAGGTCACAAGCTATGGCTCCAGCATGGGCCACTAAGTGCCTGCTTACGAAAACCTGAGTAGCACCCCTGAGCCCTTACCTCCAAGCTCCCCCCATTCTTTGACTCAAAATTCTCCACTGGGCCTAGAGCCAAGTGATGCCCTTACAGTGGGCATCTACCTTAACCTCAAGGGGAAGATGCCATGGCATGGGAATGCCCTTACAGTGGGCATCTACTTTAACCTCAAGGGGAAGATGCCATGGCATGGGAATGCCCTTACAGTGGGCATCTACTTTAACCTCAAGGGGAAGATGCCATGGCATGGGAATGCCCTTACAGTGGGCATCTACCTTAACCTCAAGGGGAAGATGTGTCTCCCTGGTGCTATGCCTAGCTCATACGCGTTCCCAGAGCAGAGAACCTGAAACACACATATTTCAGCACCCTTAGGACATTGACCCAACCGCAGAGCCCATGCAGCTACCCCTACTTACAATGTGCATGTTTCTGTTTGGAGTGTGCTGAGATGCCAACAAGGCAGCTGGGGTGAAGGAGGAAAGGACTCGGACCCCACTGGAGGGACACATGTTGTTTAAACCCAAGACAGGGGTCCCTGGGGAGATGGAGCTTGAAGAGCAGGAAAACCAGTTCCAGCCCAGTCCAGTCACATGACCAACTGCCATGGAGACTCTCAACACCCCCTGTCTTCCACATTTGACTTGGGAAAGCATCAGTGATGCAAGCCTGAGGTGAACCAAACTGTAGGCAAGATCCAGGGGCCCCTGCTCACACTTCCCTCCCTGAGCTGGGAGCTGCCGGCTGTCGAGGCAGCTGGGAGGGAAGCTGTGCCCAGCATACCAGCTGGCACGGGGGAGTGCGAGTAAACATACCCGCACTTTCCCAACTCATAGAAGTCGCGGGTGGCGGCCGGCTGGTGTGGGTGCCCATGTTTATGGGAAACAGATTGTTTGTGTCGGCATCTGCGGCCCCTTGCCACCCACCCTGGCTGCACTCTCTCCCGTTGCCTCCCACCCAGTTGGCTCATGTTTTCTTCCCACGGGAATTCTATCAGGCACAGAAGGACAATGACAGTGATGACAAGGCCCTCTGTGCCTCCAGACAGGGCTTGGTGTATAACCCCCAGTCCCCTTAATAATCCCACGTTTACTATTCCCATTTTACTGCTGAAGAAATCAAGGGTCTGGGAGCCAGAGAAACTGTCTAGCAACCGTGAAAGTATGCCTCTGTGGCCCAGGACTTCTCAGAACCATCATCCTTGCCAGGCCCTGGGCACATCACCATTCTCAGGTCTGCCAGACATGTCTGGTCTGCTCTGTACACCCACATTCACCTCCTTGAGTGGCGACCTTGCTCTCAGAGGAAGCAATCAGCTTTCTCTCTTCCACTGACAGCCCTACTGGAGGGACTGGGCCTCATGACTGCCTTGCTGCCTAGTCTCTTTAATCCTTTTTCGTCTCTGCCTCATGCTTGAGGGGTCTATACAATGGACTGGAGTAAGGTCTCTCTATGACCTTTTAGGAGCAGAGTGCTGGGAGGGCTGGAAGGGGTCTGGGAGCCAGGCAGGCAGATGCTCAGTGTGGTCCTGGTGGGCCTTGGGATGCTTCTAATTACTTCACAGATCCAAAATGGGACCTCATCCAAAATGATGGCTCTGAGAAGTGCCCTGGCTATCCAGATCTCATCAGAGAAGTCCATTTCTCATTCCCTAAAGTGATAGCAATTCACCCCTGTAAACCCTCTCATGAGATGTGGTAGAGGCTTGGCCTGAAGCCTGGTTCTAGAGGCCAGAGAGTAAAGGACAGAACTTGCTTCCTCCGCCTGCATGACCTCCATTTTATTGGTATAACCCAGAACAGAGGGTTTAGTGGCACAGGGGCTGGGGCAGGTCCCTCAGGGACTCCAGAGTAGTTAGAAACAGACCTTGCTCCAAGAGTCCCCTAGTTAGGCTTCCTTTTACATATTCCATCATAACCAGTTGACAGGGCTGGCTGGTTTATCATCTTAGAGGTGAAGAATGGCATCTTATAGGTGTCCAAAGGTAAAATTCCCCATGTCTCATACCTATGTGCTAGAATGTTTAGACACATGAATTTGAATTCCAGCCCTGCTCTGTATGAGACACAACCCTTTCCCCTCAGCCTGATTGTTCTGAACATTCCTCAAAGACTGACGGTCATAATGTAGGGTGCTGGAGGCTTCTTGTGGGGTCTCCTTCTAGGGTTGCTTCCACGGCCCTGGGCACCTTCTTTGCACAGGCTGTCCTCCACAGGCTATCCTTTACTATTAAGACTTGCTGCTAACAGTGTCAACAAACAATGAGAGCATCGGTAACAGCTCTTGATCACGAGAGAGGCTGCCAGGGCCCTTGGGCTGGCTGATCATAAAAGCATGAGATCTTCACATGAGACCAACGGGATATAAAGACAAGGATGGTGCCAAGCCTCGGTGGTGGCTGCAGCCTCCCACACTGTGTCAAGAGACCTCTCCCCCCTCTGGTGGGGCCGGAGAGATGACCTGGTGGTTGAGAGCTGCTCTTCCAGAGGTCCTGAGTTCAACTCCCAGCAACCTCATGGTGGCTCACAACCATGTGTAACGGGATCTGACGCCCTGTTCTGCCATGTAGGCAAACATGCAAACAGAGTACTCATATGCATAAATGAATAAATCTTCAAAAAGAAAGAGACCCCTCAAGGGTAAGGCCATCCCAACGTGCTTGCTCCACACCTGTCTCCACAGACAGCTTCAAGCACACCTGTTGGGGCTGGAGAGGTTTCTGAGTGAGCATTTGCTGCTCTTTCAGACTCTACTCCTAGCACTCATATGGCAACTCACAACTGTCTGTAACTCCAGTTCCACCTCTTCTGGCCTCCACAGGCACAAGGCATTCATGGGGTACACAGACACTCATGCAAGCAAAACACCTATACACATAAAAAATAATAAAAAGAAATAAAAATGAAGGGGAAAAAAGCACTGACCTTGTCACACACACCGACTTTACCTCATTCACACCCAGCACCAGGCAGTGATGTACGGATCCCACTTATATTTTCCATTTAGACTCATGGAGGACACCTGTCACTGGCAGCCCCAAGCATACCTCAAGAGGTGTTCCCAAGTCACCTTCAATCATGCACCATGTTTTAAGCAGTAGAGTTTGCAGCTTCTGGAAGGCTAGGATGACCTGAAGGTCACAGCCCTAGCCCGTCTTGTGGAGCACACTGCTAGAGAGGCTCCTAAGGATGCAGGGACCTGGTAGGAGTAAGGACATGGCATGGTCAACAGTGGCCTCTGAGCCAGGTCCCAGAAGACACTGGGCTTGCCACCCAAGTCCTTGAAGCAGGTTCATCAGAAGGCCCGAGTCTGAGGCAGCAAGAAGGCAAGGGGCGCTGGTGCCCAGCTAGAGCTGCCCACGTGAAGGGTACTAATGAGTGTGTGAGGAACACTCAGGGCCTGAGCCATCATCTTGTTTACTTCCTCTGTCAGTATCTCTCAGCTCCATCTTACTCCCTCCCCTAGTTCTTCATTTTTCTTTCTTTCCTACTCTCAGTTTATAGCCCTTCTTGAGTTTTATGTATCCTTGTAAGTGCCTTTACATCTTCCACAGAACAAGTTGAAAGCATAAACAAACAGACAGGACCCAGACACTGGGGCCTTTTGCACACACTAAAAATATGATGAGAACAGGTATGCACTGGGGGTATGCATGCACCCAGGAAACACGCACACTGGGGGCACAGCCCCAGAGGAGACTCTCATCACTCATAGCCTTTCCTAAGTCTTCACGGGAAAGCTCCCAACTTCAAATCTGAAAAACGCCAGTGGCTGTCACTCAAGGATTTTCTGAGCTGGGGTCGGCGAACTGCAGACCAGGTGTTCTCATGCAGGCTCCTGCCCTTCTCTGCACCCCAGTCTCCCCTTATTTCGCTGCTCAGGGAGAGGGAGAATGCCTGGCACCTGAAGCTCCAGGTTCCCTCTCTATGAATGTAAGAACTCCAGCAACCACAAGAGCCAGCATTTACCTTCTGTGGGTCTGAGCAGTGTTTGCCATGCAAACCAACTATGCAAACAGGACTGGCAGCCCGACATGCTGGCAAACACTGGCAGGCCCTTAGCCTGAATGGTCATGAACTTCTAAATTAGTGTGCTGTACTCAGGAGAACAGATGCTCTGCTTGGGGCCCCATTCCATGTGGGCTACCTCCTCATCCAGCTTTGGGGAGACTACTGAGTGGGGTGATGATTACTGCAGGAATACTAGCAGAGCAGAATCAATTCTCCATTCCAGTCATTTGCTGTATCGAGTCCTCATGAGCCCCTGTCGCTGTCCCTGCTTCCTAGATGGGCCAACTGAAGCACATTGCCTCAATGACTATGAGGACTAACCATGCATATAAACAGAGAACCTGGTCCAGATCCAGCCCTATGGCCACAGCAACTGGTCTTCAGGAAATCATTCAACTGCCCCCCCACCCCAGCCATAGGTCTTGGGCCATTTGTCCCAGGGCTATGGAAGTCAGGGGGACAGCTGCGTTCTGAGTTGGCAAGTCCTGTTTTGAACATCCTATGAAGAATTATTCCTCCGAGACTGCTGAACGATCAACAGGAAGCCAATCTCCTTACATTAAGGGGCCCTCGTTCATCTGCCTGAAGTTGTCCATTTAGATCTATTCAGGGCATCAGTTGAAGCCCTGGTCTGCTCAGTGGCTCCTCCCATGGGCCTCAGGGGAATCTTGCACTAGGCTCTAGGCTGAGGCCCTGAGGTTGTGACTACTAAAGAAGTTTACCCAGAGGGATTGTGGTAGGGGGAAAACCCCATTCTTAGACAAGGCCAAATCAGAGCTTCTGGAAGGGACCCAGGGTGGGGAGGGACATTTTTGCCTCCTACCCCTTGTTAGATTTGGAATGGGGGTGTCTGCCAGTGCAGATTCTCTGGGGACTATGAGCTATCATGCTGTGTCTGATCCCCCTCCGTTTTCTCACAGACTAGACGTCTGGCAGGTCTTAGCAGGGACAAAGCCTAGGGCTCCCACATCCTGTTTAGCAGCCTCCAGCTGGAGGGAGGAAGGCCTGAGCTGCTAGCTCTGTCAAGGACTCCCTGGGCAAGGAGGTGGTGATGGCAATGACGCCAGGAGGACAAGAGTGGAACAAATTGCCCCAATTATGTAAGGCAGCCCTATTTCCCCCTTCACGTGGGCAGGAGAGTGGACAGCTGTGTTCCTTCTTACCTCACTCTGCTGTGGCCTGGGCTTCCTGGGAGTGCTCGGGAAGGCTCACGGGCCAGACTCAGGTTATCAGTTTGCGTTCCCGCCTGTACTCTGGGCTGGGCTGCACCCTAACCTCTTGCCTCTGCCATCAAAGAACCCCAAGCTCCTCCAGAATCTAGCTGTAGCTGGCCCTGCCACACACTCTCCCCCACTGGAGTACTCCCCAGTTCTCAGTGCCACTCCCATTTAGTACCTAGAGTTAGAGTAAGAAATAGATCAGCTGTGTCCTCCGCATGGTCTATAGACTGTCCTGCTTCCAACCCTGAGCTACAGTTACTACTTTCCATCCTAGGACTAGAGATGTCCCAAGCTCAGGTCCCAAAGTGATGACCATAGTCCCGACTCTTAATCTCTCCCT
Organism: Ondatra zibethicus; assembly: GCA_004026605.1. Lineage (NCBI taxonomy): Eukaryota > Metazoa > Chordata > Mammalia > Rodentia > Cricetidae > Ondatra > Ondatra zibethicus. The sequence goes on from PVIU01000842.1 coordinate 124,048, forward strand.
AGCATAACCTAGGCAGTTCCTGCACAGACCCCTGGAGGACTGTCCTGCAAAGTAGGCTGGGAAACCCTTCCGGTATAGTACATTCTCAGCAAGGCTCAATGGAGCCCAGGATATTGGCTCTTTATGGTTATAATCCTGGCAGGTTTAGGGCTGCTAAACTGCAAATTTATCTCCTCCATAAACCCAGATAATAGAGGAGCCAGTATGTGTGTGTGCATGCGCACATGCAGAAGTCTAAGTATGCCTGTTACACATGTGTGGAAGGGCACACCCATGTGGGTGGTACACAGCTACGTGTATACACTGATGTGCACATTAGAATGATGCTATTCCAATGGACAACACATGTCAAACAAATGTCCTAGCGACTGTGTGTCCTCATGTATTTGGAACACCGTGATGCATGTCTCTAGGTACACATGTGTCCTGATGGGCATGTTGGGGGAAAACGTCAATTCCCAGAATAAAGCCTCAAGTTCCAGGAGTCTTTCTGCTTAAACCCAGTAGATCTCGTTCTCTTCTGTCCACCGTCTTAGAGACTAGAGCTCTGCATTTGTCACACGTTCAGCCCCGGCAACTCAGAACCTCCCACTAGGGATGCCAGGCTGCAAAGGGCCCCATCACAGAAGTTCAGGGGTGGGAACATAGTAAAGGACTGTCAGACAAAGCATCCTCTCTACTTACCCCCATTCCCATGCTGTTTCTAGGTACTCTTGAGGGCCCCCTTGCTAGAGAAAAGCACCTTTTCCTGAACACTTCCTCAAGTCCACAGCTTAGTTGAGGCTCTGTCTCAACTGTGGATGTGTCTGAACTCCATATGTAGACTCACTGAAGCCCAGAGTGCACTTTTAAAGATTCTGATGGATGTCTCACCAACGGGCTCAGTTTCTAATTAAGATAAAGCCCCCACCAACTCATGACAAGCCCAGACCTTACACCACACAATGTGCTCAGATGATGCTCTTCCAAGGCACACAGGCAGACAGACTGGCAGGCAAGGAGGCAGGCAGGACGAGAGCAGCAGGAATCAGGTCCATATGCTGCGAGTGCCCAGCTAATGGGCTAACAAATTAGCAGGTCTCCCCTCTAAAAGGTGATGAACGAGCAGCAGGCCAGGAGAGCTGGAGGATGGGCCCCCTCCCCCACAGCATGCCTTGGGCTCAATTTCTGTCTGGTCTCTCTGGGATGCCCAGCTCTGCCATGCTGGGAGAGATACGAGTTGAGGATAGAGGCTGACCACAGGCCACGGGCAGGTGGAAGACAGAAAGGGAAGCACAGCTCAGGACATGGACCTGCTGAGCTGGAGGAAGGCTCTGTCTGTGGACTGTGGTTCTGCTGTCTGGAAGGCACCTTTAAGAAGGTGGGGTGGGGGAAACACAGCCCTCCTCAGACCATTCTGAACTGCTTCCTACACACTGTGCCTTTATTGTCTGGAAGGGGAGAGCAGGCAAGTGGGAACCCTATCCCGAGTCACAATCCCCACGTCTCCTACATGACACCTTGGACTTGGGGGTTGATGAACACGGCAAGAGCCCTGATTCTGGGCCTTGGGAGGTCTGCTCATGCACTGGATCTGCTTCTCCTATACAATGACAGGGTTGTAACCACTCAAAAGCATGGACCATGGAGGAGACATATAGTTGGAGGTACATGGGCTGCATATAGGAGAAAGAACAGCTCCCAGAGATATTAAGTCCACATGCAGAAGGAGATCAAGAAGTAGACCTTTTGGTCTCAGCTAGACTTCTCTGATTGAAAGTTGTGCTGAATGGTCACTTCTGAGCTGAAGGCCCAGTGTCCTCCATTTGTCCCTTAATCATTACAGAATCCTCTTCCATGTACCTGAAACGGGGTGGAACTTAACACATTCTGTGATAGGAGACTGTATGGGTCCTTTTGAGAGCCTCTGGCCAGGGGAGACAGCCTCAACCCAGAACCCAGTCTGTCTGTGGGCTCCTTGTGCAAACAGCCCCAAGCCCCCCGCCTGCACCCTCACCTCCCGCATGCCCTCCCCGTGTAAACAGAACCCGCCCGCTCTCTCCCAGGGGCTGCTAATTCCTCGTCAGAACTGCTCGGACGTGAAATTGGAGTGAGACAATGTGTGTTTAAGGAAATGAATCTCGAATCTTAAGAGGCTCGGGGAGCCCGCCCCGCACTCCCATCACCTTACCCACCCACCCAGAGCTAGGGAAGGCACACTTGGCATTCGAGAAGAGAAAGGCGGAGGTGACATCCAGTGCCAAATTAACAGCCGCCACAGCCAAATATTGTACTTGCCTCCAATCTTCTTTTATTTTTGAAAGAAAAGGCTTTTACAAAGTGAAAGAGGCTGTTGGAACACTAAGGCTGATGATGGTTTTTAGCTGGCATGTCAGTTTGCGCATGCCCGGCCCAGAGCCTTCCTCTTCGCTTGCATGCCAATGCTTCCCTAAGCAGTCACACCCAGAAGGCACCAGCCCTTATACTCCTGCCCTTCCACACCAGTCACAGGCTGACGCCGCAGGAGTATGTGGCCAGTGTGGCAAATTTGAACATGGAATCTACTTATGAGCCATCTTCAGGCCTGCACAGGGCTCTTTCAAATAAGGAATATGTCTAGTGTGCTCATATCTGCCTTATTTGTAAGACCTCAACAAAAGGAGCCTATCCACGACCTTGGCAAGGGTTCTTTGGCCCATCTCTGGAGGCCCCCATCGTCTCTACCAGAGACCGTCACCGTCACCGTCCTGAGGAAACCCCATCGTCATTGTTCTCTTCACCAGGGGCTCTAAGCTCTATCCCTAGGCTGCCTAGCGGACTTCTACTCTTCAGTCGCTTTGCTGAACAAATGTCACTGGTGCCGTCCCGAGTCCAGCCTGCCCCACCTGTCATTAATTAATTAACCCATTGAGGCAGGCTGAGTAGACCCCCGCCCTGCTTGCCCCAACAGAACACTATTTCCTTCCCTGAACACTCAGAAAACTTTTTTTCTTTGCGTCAGGGTCTTTGTAGCTCAGGCTGGCCTGGAACTCACTGTCCTGCCTCTGTCTCCCAGTTTTGGGGATTACAGGCTTGGACACCAAGCCAGGCACTCTGACAGCTTCAGTGGGGCTTCCTTCATTGGCAGGGCAGACTTGACTCTTGGCTCCCATTTCCACAGACCCAGGTTGCCCTTGGCCTTGGTTTGCCTGTACAGTGAGACTCCCAACTGGACAGACAATGAAGCTTAGCCCTGGCCCATGTGTGTGCAGCCCAGAGCTCACATCATGCTCAGTGCCACTCTCGGATCCCTCTGGATCCTAACTGGGGGAGCGGCAGTGCCCTGTTGAGACATATGACACTGGCTGAGAGGGTCCTTGAGGCTCACCTGAGGCCTCAGAGCTGGTAAGAGACCATTCAGAACCTGGGCAGGAGCTACAGATCAGGTCACGTGCTCGTCCCTGTCTCTCCCCACATACGCCAGGAGCACGGCTGCTGACCACTTGCCTTTGAGTCCTCCCCTAGGCCAGGCCTGAGTAGAAGGGAGCAGCCCCATTGTGCTCAGGGTAGCATAGGAGAGGCTTGGTCCCCCTGTCCTCAGCTGGGGACATCTCTGAGGGGCTAGTCCATACTAGGTGGAACCAACTCAGGCTTTGGTCAAGAGTGCATCACAAGCAAACTTCTTCAGCTACCCAACCAACTCTGCCTTGTTTGCCACCCATATGTGGTCCTAAGAAAACCCTGCATGCCAGTTCCACTTGACTTCAGGGAACTAGCCCATCATAGCTTGTGGCAGGAAAGGCTCAAGAAAGCAGATTCTATGGTGGGCGCCGTCCCACTGTCAAAGAGAACTTCACTGTGGAGGTAGGTAGGGTACTAACTACTCTGGCATGTGACAGGCACAACTGATCAAATGCCCCCTCATCATGAACTGAGGTGGAACAATTACAAATGGGTGCAATATTTCAGGCAGTTGCGAGGCCCAGGGAAGTGTGATTATAAGGACTGTGGAATGGGATGGCTGTTGCTGTGGGCTATCAGCACTTTGGAGAGACAATCAAAGACGGAATGCGATTAATCACAAATTTAAGGTGAAATGTGTAACTCAGAAGCCCCTTCGGCTGGATATAAAAAGACTCTCTCATCTCTTGCAGCCAGAGGCAGAGAAGCTGAGGGTCAGGCACAGGGCTTAATTATAAGCATCAAGGACCCGGGGGGTTGGGGGGGCATCACAATCCCAGCAGGCTGGTTACACAACATCCAGGACCCTGACTGGAGTCCTGAGTCATGGGATGGGGACATCTGCGTCAATTCACCTGGGAACCTTGAGGTCCCATTAACTCTGGGCCTATAGAAGAGAACCCCCCGCTCCATTCCACTAAAAGCTGATTTCCCATGATGGACTTGTTGAAAGGCCTCCTGTGTTCACGTCTAAGAGTTCATTTCCAAGGATATGACCCAAGACAAAGGCTCTGCTCTCTCACCCTGCCCCTCTCTACACATCACTGCACTCCAGCACCAAGCTCTCCCTTTCATCCCATCAGGCCTTTGTCCATGCTTCGCCAGAAATACTCTTCTCTCTGCCCTACCTTCCTCTGGAGCCTTTGCTAACCCCACTAACAGTCTATCTATCCCATCAGGTCCTCTTAACCGTAGCAACATATACATGTGTCTGCCTGCATGCATGCACGCGCATGCACACACCCACACCCACACCCACACACACACGCACACAGAGTCTATAGCATGTACCTGCTTTGGTATCTTGACATTCAGACATCACCTGAACAGGGCAGAGTCACTGGACTGCCCAGTCTGTCTGTCAAACTCTCGGCCAGTTTACAGAGGCTCAAGAAGGCTGATCATGGGGGCTGTAGGACTGCTACACCCCTACCCTAGTTCTGGGCTTCACATCTCCCAGCCCCAAACTAAGGTCATACTCTGTTCAGAGAGGTTCAATTTTCAGGCCCTTTTACAGGCAAGGAAAACAAAACTAAGACTGTAACTCACCTGCCCAAGGTCACAGGAAAAATTCTGATGGTGATAATGACAACAGTTCACTTCCTTCTATGCTGAAGACACCTATGGCCTTGCGCATGCTAGACAAAGATTCTACCACTGTTTTTAAACATAAAGCAAAGAAAACCAGCCTACAATTCACAATCCCAGAGAACCTAGACAACAATGAGAACCCTAAGAGAGACATACATGGATCTAATATACATGGGAAGTAGAAAAAGACAAGATCTCCTGAGTAAATTGGGAGCACAGGGACCATGGGAGAGGGTTGAAGGGGAGGGGAGAGGCAGGGAGGGGAGCAGAGAAAAATGTAGAGCTCAATAAAAATCAATAAAATTTAAAATAATACAAAAAAAGATTCTACCACTGAGCTATATTGCCTTAGCCCTCTCTTTACTCCCCCCACCCCCCCAGACAGGGTTTCTCTGTGTAGTCCTAGCTGTCCTGGAATTCAATCTGTAGACCAGGCTGGTTTTGAACTCAGGGATCCACCTATGTCTGCCTCTTTGGTGCTGGGACTAAAGGTGTGTGCCACCCCAATTGGCTCCTCTCTTTATAAGACTCAGTCTCACTAAGTTTCCTAGGCTGGTCTTGAACTTGTGACTATCTTGTCTCAGCTTCCTAAGTAATTGGGATTATAGGCCTGAACTGCTAGGCCTCTCTGTCTGTAGTTTTCTGATTGTTAGCTCCATGGTTTCTGTCATTGCTGGTGGAGCAGGCCAGAGTGCTGGCATGGAGCTCTGGCACCTTAGAAAAGTTAGGTCCCCTTGGGGATAGGAATGGGTTTCATGGAGCAAGTCTTGGGTTTAGACAAGAAGAGGTACATGGAAAGGTTCTGCAAAAAGAGGAACTGTGGGACAAAGGCTGACAGGTAACAGGGAAGGTAGCGGTGGGTAAGGAACCCTGGTTTGAGGTGATGAGTCAGGGAATGAGGGTGTGACCTGTGTGAAGGTCATGGTGGACATAGACCAGGCTTGGGTCCTGCATCTGTTTCATAGCCTCCCACTTTACTGAGTCCTATATCCATCCCCCCACCCCCAGGTTCCGGTGCCTGCTCTGAATGGCCAATGAGGCCATCTGATTGGCTCATCAAGGGCAAATAATAGCTTTTGCTGAATTCAGCTGCAGCCAATCAGAGGCAATCAAGCACACAAGAGGCCTGATGGGCCATACGGGCGCACCCACGTGCATCAGAGCTGGCCCCTCTGCCTGGCTGTGGAACCTTCCTCCCACCCTCATGGGTTTGAGAAGTAGGGTGGGGGGCTGGAAGGAACTGTGTTCAGGAGGTCTCAAAAAAAGATGAGGAAGGGGCCCAGCTGGACTCCGGAGCATGAACTTGGCACCTGCTGTGTACAGAGAGCTAGAAAAGCTGTTAGCTGCTGGGGGCAACCTGGGAGAAGACACTCCCTAGGCTGGCACAGGCAGCCCGGCTCCCAGCCCCACAGCAGCCTCCCAAGATTCGTCTCTCGGTGTCTGTTACAGAGTCCCTGCCTCTTCCCCGAGGAGACCGGAGCCTCCAATCAGGCCCTGGGAAAGCAATTTTTCAATCTTCAACTGCAAACACTAACACCGCTGAAGCTAATTTTACAGATTTCCAGTTCTAGGCCTCGCCTTTGTCCCAGAATCCCTTAGCCTGGGAGATTAGCAGTTTAGAGACTGGAAAAAATAAGGTATTTTAAAATTCAACATAAAACTCTCTCTTGGACTCAGTGAGCTAAGAAAAAAAAAAGACTTTTTTTTTTAATTGGAAAATAGCCTGTTAGTGAGGAAGGAGCCAGGTCCAGCTTCTACTAGCAGTGGGCTCCAGTGAGAAGCTTTCGGAACCCTTGGACCAGCCTTTCCACCGAGGCTCAAATCTGCAGCCACAGACGGATAACGGGAAAAGAGTTGGGAGACTGCATGTGGAAGCCTGCCAACAGTACCCTCGGGCCCTCTGCTTGAGTTCTGCATGTGCCGCCTTTGAAGCTACCCAGGACCTCCTGACGCAGACCTGGAAGCCTTTCCAGCCGTAAAGACAGGCTTTGGAGCCAGGGCTAGGATAGGTCTGTGGCCTGCTGCTTGTTTTACCGATGAAGTTGATTCCACTCCAAAGCAGACCCTCTTTGGGCCTCAGTTTCCCCATTAAATCAAAGTTCAAAGTCCCTGGCCACATGTTTATAGTGCGCACACAAAGTTCAGAAATGGATACTGACTGCCCCCACACACTCCAGGCCCCACACTCAAGCCCTTCCAATACAGACAGGCACAGGATGCTCTCGGCGGAACTCGTTCTGTGAGCACCCCTCTATTGCATCTCTCGTGGATGAGCAGCGTAATCACTCCGTTCTCCGGGGGCCACAAGCTCAGAAACGTCCTAATGAAAAATAAATGTATTTACAGGGAGACGTCAAAGCCGCCAGGACGAGTCAAAGTAATATGCCTGCGACTGGCAAGCGGACTTTTATTTCTTCCCCCTCCACGCTCCAGAGCTGCTCCTGCGGCGTGGAGAGATAAATATTTTAAATAGCGACACTTTGGCAATGCACGGTTATGCAAGACAAGGAATAATTAGAAAATAAATTACTTTTTTTAAACACAGCGTTATAAACATTGGGCACATCAGATTACTGCTTTATGCAGGCCGAGGCAGCGCAGTTTGAGGAGGCCAACGTAGCAAGGACCTCAGGGAAGATCTTAGCCTGTCCCCAAAGCCCCCAGATGGAGAGACACTTCTCCCGCCCGCTCTGGGAAGCTCCCAGAATTGAGCTGAAGACCACACTTGGCAGCTTCCAGAAAATCTCAGCGATGGAAAGGCTTCCTCCGGCGGCGTCTCACCAGCAGTAGGCACGGACTAAAAATAGTTTAATCTCCTTGAAAGCAAAAGGAGCAATCAGCAAAACAGACACTCGGGCCTGCATGCCCCACTCCTCTTCATGTTCTGCTCCATCCATCCCAGCCTGTCCCCAGTGCCAAGCATTGTCAACTTCTGACAGATTCCAGGAGGGCAGGGTTTCAATGTCCATCCACCCTCCCACCGCCACAACCATGGAGGGTGTCGATCAGGCACCATCCAGTACCTCTTCCTGTCACAGCCCAGCATGTTATGTGTGGCTTAAATTTGGAGACACCCCAGGAAAGGATCAGGGCATGTAGTGTTAACCCCGCTTTCTAGCTGAAGAAACTGAGGCACAGAGAGGTGTACTCACCAGAGAGGGCCACGTGCCAAGGGGAAAGGCTCGGCGGGAAGGAGGCTGGCGGCTTTGAATTAGTGCCGAACCAGTCTCCATGGCTGGTTCCCACAAAATAAAGGGCAGGAAAAGATGAGGGCTTATTGGGCGGGGGAGGGGAGAGGCTCACATGATGGGGACAGCTCCCTTCATGGCTGAGTGCAGCTGTCACACAGGTGTGTCTTACCTACTGCAACCAGCACAACAGATCGACATCATCATTTTCACCTACTGACCCGGGATGGAATTTGCATCTAGTGTTCTGGCCCCCGCTTGCTGTATGACTGAGAGCCTGTCACAGCCCTCTCTTGACCTCAGTTCCCCAGAGGGACAATTCCCCAATGTCATGCCTGTTCAGGACTCATCAGGACCCCTCATCTGCCCCTCCTCATTCAGTCCCATCTATTTTGACTTTGTCCACCTGCCCTTCCTCCATGGCTAACCACTCCAGACCAGGAGCTCAGAGTGTGGCAGTGGGTTCTGTATCACCACCCAATTTTGCAGGAGAAAAACCAAAAACAGGAAGGGAAAGACCAGATACCCAAATCTTCCCTGAAGAGGTCAGAGTAGAGCCAGGCCTCTCATTCAAGCCCTAGCCTCCCCAGGATAGCCTCCCCTAGAATACCACTGTTGAGCTGGGGAGGTCACTTAGTGGTAGAGTACTCGTCTAGCACATATGAGGCTCCCAGCTACACACACACACACACACACACACACACACACACACACACACACACACACGCCCTCACCACTGCATCTTTAGAGTTCTTGAATGCCTTCTGTCCCCTTTTCCATCCTTTACCGAATGAAGCTCGTACAAAAAGCAATAAAGTAGATTCTGGCAGGTGGTCCAGCCAACCTAGCCTCTGGAAATGCCATCAGAGAAATTGGAAGTAAAGTCTCTTTTCCTTCTGAGCATCTTTCCTTGTAACCAGCAGTTGCCTGCAAAAAGCCATTCCATTATCTTAGCACTGAGCTTTTCAGGAATGGCCTGTGGCCCACCTAGCCTGCCCAGGTCTATCTGCAAGAAAGAGGAATTTCTCCCATCAGGCCCTGGAACCCTCAACCTCACTCCCAGTTGCCCTTTGGTCCTGGGTACTCCGATTTATCTGTATCCTCGGGTCTTGCTCTTGGGTCCTGGATGCTCCAATTCATCTATATCCTCAGGTCTTGCCCGACCTCCAGCTCTTGCCTCTGTAGCACCATGCTCCTCTGTCACTGCCTCTACATACTTGTAGCTTGGTTCTGTTAGCTGCAGTAACTCCACTTCCTTCATCATCTCAGCATGGTTCAGGGCTCAGACAACCCTCCCTTTTAGAGATGAGGATGCTGAGATCTGTGTCATGTGATTTGAGTAATGTATTGGTCTGACCCCCTGAGCCCCTACCCAGCCTTACTTCTTCAGCCTTCAGGGGAGCTCAGTTTCAATAGCTGGAGTTGGTAACTGAAGAAGGCTCCCAGGAAGACAGAACTGTTAAGATAAGGGCACGGTCCTGGGTGGAGCTCAGAGACCTGTGGCAGCAGTGCAAAAAAAACCTGTCCTGGATGACTCAGAACCAGCTGAGGCTTTGGGAACAGCCCCATGGGGGAAAGGCCTCCTGGCCACGGGGGTCTTATTTGCTAGATTACAGTTACAAAGGTATTGGGCACTGGGGCTCCCCAGAACAACTGATGTCCTGCCATCCGGGCAGTACATTCTCTTTCCGCAAAGCCCTCCCACAACCACTGAATGCATGAACTAAGCCTCTCAGGGCCTTCCCTGCAAGTAGAAGACCTGAGACTCAGATTGAGGGGTGCCGGGCCATAGGCAGGGGGAGAACCAAGTTGTCTAATTGTCCCCTGAGGTTGGTAGTGCCCTTTGCCTCTCTTTGTTCTAACTCCTTGGATCTCAGAAATCTCACTTCTGCCAGTAGTGGGGGAAATCCCAATATTTGGGAACCCCAAGGCCCAAATGGGATATTGGAAGACTCTTCTCTTGGGGGCACCTGCAGCCCAGGAAGACAATCTGACCAGATCTTACACAATGAACATCATAATCCACACGTCCCTTGACCACACCTGGAGCTTGTACACACACTATTTGGTGGTACACCGACTTGGGATCTCCAGGGTTGTGTCAGTGCCACAATCCTATCACACGCTCTTCTGTGTCTGTTTAGAGATGTACAGGGTGAGGGAAACCCCAACATGGAGCAGGGAGGGGACCATGCACCTCAGAACCAGAGACCAACTGGCACAGGGAGAAAATGTAAAATGTGCTGCAAACACTGGGGCTAGACTAACCAGTGTGTCTTTTACATATAATGGGAATTGGGTTCTTGCTGTTGGAGAAAGAAGTCTCTAAAAGGAAAGAAAGAAGAACTGAATGAGCCTCTGGGTTGCTGTACTGGAGACTGCCCATTGTGGTTTCACAATGAGAAAACGTATTGAAGGACAGATACAAGTGTAATTATAGATGTTGTGCTTACCTGGGTGAGCATACACCCCCCACACATGCACATTTCCTACTCCTAGGGCCTAGAGGCAGTAATAACACGCAGTGGCAGCAAGCACACATAGCACCTAGATCTTGATGTCTAAATATTCTCCAATGAATGGAGCTAGCATTCCTTGGAGTAGTTCAGAGTCCAAGAGTGGGACAGGAAAAATACAAAATGTGTCAGAGCATCTCGTGATGACAGAAATTAAAATAAGGGCTCATGCAAGACTGAGGGCGTGTCCAAAGAGTGCAGGAGGCGACCTGCTCCAGAGCTGGAGCAATCTGCACAACAGAACTGATAACAATACTATTGAATTATATCTATAGACTACAAAGAGCATCCAAGAGTCCACCCTGAAATAAATAATTGAAAAAATAAACAGAGGAAAAAAGACAGCTCTTCCTTACAGAAGAATTCCAGTTAATACATGCAGAAGGAATGAGAGAAATAGAAAAGCACCATTTGAACATTCCAGTAATAATCGCTGCAGGCAAGCTTCAGCAATAGGATGCTAAAGCTGACAGCCAGAAGTTTGAAAGAAATGGGATGTTTGCACAGCCTCAAAGTATCTCCTCCAAGAAAGGTTTTTTAAAATTATAAATGGAAAAAACAGCAAGGAGGAAGCAAGCAGATAGCCCCTTAGCCAAGTGATCAAGACCAAGACATACTGATATCATGTAGCCCTAATACAACACACTGAAATGGACATACATTTATGTCTTTCTTTAAAGGTGTAAACGCTCACTCAATCTAATCACGAGGAATCTTCAGGGAAAAAAATAGGGGGAGGGGCACTAGACAAAACAACCGAGGAATACTTTTTTTATGTTTTTCATAGATGATAATGATATTATTGAGTTATAATTCAATGATGGGTTTTGCTATATAGCCTAAGTTGGCGTCCAACTCTCCATCCTCCTGCCTCAGCCTGTCAACTGTTGGGATTGCAGGTGTGAGTCACCACATCTAGCTTTGGCTGGTACTTTTTTTAAAAAAATTATTTTTCAGTTTCATGTGTATAGGTATTCTGCCATGGGTGTTGGGTCCCCCAGAACTGTAATTACAGACAGTTGTGAGCTGCCATGTAAGTGCTGGGAATTGAACCTGGGTCCTCTGGAAGAGAGCCCTTGACTGGTACTTTTAAACATGTTAAGACAGGGGCTAGAGAGCTAGTACAGCAGTTAAGAGTACTTACCACTCTTCCAGAGGACTTAGATTTAGTTCCCACCCATATGATGGCTCACAACCATTTATAACTCCTGTTCTAGGGGATCCCATGCCCTCCTCTGGCTTCCACAGGCACCAGGAACAGACATAGACTATATACATACATGTACATAATTTTAAGTGTTAAGGAAGGATGGGCTGGGGAGACGGCTCAGTGATTAAGAACACTGCTGCTCTTCCAGAAGACCTAGGTTCAATTCCCAGCACCCACACGGCAGCTCACAACTGTCTGTAACTCCAGTTCCTGGGGATCTGACACCCTCACACAGACATGCATGCAGGCAAAACACCAAAGCACATGAAATAAAAATATATAAACTAGCAGGGCGGTGGTGGCACACACCTTTAATCCTAGCACTCGGGAGGCAGAGGCAGGCGGATCTCTGTGAGTTCGAGACCAGCCTGGTCTACAAGAGCTAGTTCCAGGACAGGCTCCAAAGCCACAGAGAAACCCTGTCTCGAAAAACATATATATATATTTAAAAAAAGATAAGGAAGGACAAGCAAAGATACAATCCACCACAGACTAGATCCTGGAAGAGAAAGAGGACATGGGTGCAAAATCTAGTAAAACTTTGCATTGCATCTCCACTTCAGAGAGCAGTGCTACACTGGTTTCTCATTGACATCTGTACTGATGTTCTGCAAGGCACCTAGAAGAAACTGGGTAAAGGGATTGGGGCATTTTTGTACGATGTTTTCAACTTCTCTGTGTGTTCTTTTTTTTTTTTTTTTTCAAAATAAAAAGGTTTTCTAAAAAGAGACACTACTGAGAGTTAGCAGACACCGTGGCAACAATGAAACAAGAACAAGATGTTATTTTTAAAAAGGTGCAAAAAGACATCTTAGAAACTTAAAATATGGTGGTAAAATGTAAGACTTGATAGAAAGATTAGAATATAAAACCAAGAAATCACCAGACAAAAGTACAGACATGGAAAACCAGAGAGGAGGAGGAATAGGAAGTGGGGGGAGAAGAAGGGGGGAGAGGTATTGGAGGTCTCAAAAACAAAATAATAAAAGGATAAAGAAAAGGAACAAGAGAAAACAGAAAAGGAAATCATTGAAGAAACTTCCCGAAGTGAAGGCCATGAGCACGGAGTGGCAGTGTCCACTGAGGGCTAAAATAGAAGTAAATACTGTTAGAGTAAGTGTGGAATCGTTTAAACACTGGGCAGAGTGGGAAAATTTTATGTTCTGGTTAAAGAAACAAAACAAAACAGGTCATAGCCAATGGGTCAGGACTCTGGCTGCTTTGAAATTGTCTCAGGAGAATGGAAGGAACTGCTTTAAAATATGGGAGGTAGGTGGTTTCCAGTGGACTCCAGCCCACCTCTGTTCCTGTGATGTGTGCAGGGGCAGGAAGGCTGAGACCTACAAACCAAGAGCCAGGTTCCCACGAACCTTTCTCAAGAAGGTAAATGAAAATATTCTGTGCCAGACAAAGGAAAAAAAAATCAAGATATCAAGAAAGAAGCAGCTACAAGACCCAGGAAAGAGAGGATACATCCCAGAGAGGCAGAGACAGTCCCAGGGATGACGCCCAAGCTTGGGAACAGCCAGTCTTCACTGGAGCAAGCTGCAAGGCCTCAGACAAAAAGTTCTTGTCTTGTGAGTAGAACCTGGAAGTGCCAGCTTGAATGAGGAGAGTCAGGTAAAATGGCGCGCGCGAGTCTGAGGCAGAAGCAGCACAGGTCACAGGACACTCAGCAAATAAATTAACAAACAAAACCCTGACAGGTGTCACCTTTAGGAAACGAGTTCAAGAATTGTGTGTGCTATGATGTAGGGTTCTCAACAGCACTTGTCAGTTCAGGACAAGGTCAGCAGTGAGTTCGAATCTAACTGCATACAACATGATGGCACCGGAGGAGCAGGGCCAGGACTGCCTGCGGTGGGAGGCAAGTTCTCATCTCTCACAGCGGGGCGCCTGTGGATAATGCCTAAACCTGAACAACCATGCCGAGGCGACATAAGTATGTCATTCTGAGATACGGAGCTTGGAGAAGAGAAGTAGCAGCCTCTGGGGAGCTGGAAATGCAGAGGGGGCTCCTCCGCTTACACAGCTTGCTGCTGTAACCGTTACTTTACACCAGGTGCCTTGTAATGCAGACTTAAAAACCCTGAATTTTGAAATCCATCTAGAAATGTAAGGGAGGTTGAGAAGGCAGAGAAGCGAAGGAAGGAAGGACAAATAGCAGAGGCAGAGGTATCAGGCAGGAGACCGTTTAACCCTGGCTTTAGTCTCAGGACATGGACGACAAAGCGGTAGAGCCTACTATTTTACTCGGTCTGAAAGTGAAGGCAACTTGAGGTTTTAATTCTCTGATCACAGGTATAGATGACCAAAAGACCAATTTGGTGTTTGTGACCTTTGTTCTGAGGTCCCTTCCTTACATTTTTTTTCAAAGTGAGACTCAGAAAGGGATAGGAACCACTGGAGTGATCTGACAGATAAAGCTACCCATGCCAGAGGGCTGAGGGACAGTGCCAAGGAAGGCTGGAGACTCTCTGGGTCTTTCACAATTCTTGGCGCTTATACCGAAGTCCAGGGGCCTATCTCATCTGGACGGATAGGCAAGCCTGCCTGGGAGGGGCTTGGGAATGAGAGTGGCTGTCTGGAAAGTGGGACTGAGTGGGACTGAGTGGGACTGTCATTTGTTAACTCTCACAGCCTTCGTGGAATACAAACTCCACGATGTGTAGGGAATGCACAACACACACAAATGTACAGGGGTGCCTCAACTCCATAGCCTCCTATTTAAGGGACAGAGTGGAGCCCAGATCCTGGGACAGGAGGACCAGTATGTGGTCTGTACTGTTCGGCCTCAGGTCAAGTACAGCCTCAGATGAGTGGTTTGGAAAAACTCAGAGCACTGAGTTTTCCAGACAGTGACATACTGGACCCAAGCCCTCTGGGTGGGCTCAGTTCTCCCAGCAAACCAAGTTTGTCAAAGGCGAGATGACAAGACTTATGACTCCTCCAGAGCGTCACCACTGTCCTAGCCTTTATAAGGCCTGGGGACTTCCATGCCCTCATATGCTTTGGTAGCACCACAGCCCCTCCACGGACCCTCCACAATGGCTGGTGCTCCAGGATGTTGGCATTGCCCCAAACAATAATCCTTTCACACCACATGTTCACTGGTGAGCGCCCCTGAGTCAGCTCCTTGGCCAGATAGGACCTTTTAAAAAATTAATTGATTATTATGTGTCTTTGTGTGTGTTCATTCACGTATGAGAGTGCCAGTGCTTGTACGCCATGACATGTGTGTGGGAGTAAGAGGACAAGCCCAGGTGTCAGTCCTCACCTCACATCTTGTCCAAGCCATAGTCTCTTGCTCTTTACTGACGGGTATTCCAGGCTAGTTGGTCAGTGGTCTCCCCAGGATTCTCCTGCTTCTGCATTCAATCTCACTGAGATCACACACCCACACTATTGTACCAGGCTTTGTGTGGGCTCAGAGAATTCAAACTCAGCTCCTCATGCTCATCTTTACCCACTGAGCCATCTTCCCAGCTCTGGACCTTCCGTGGCTCCACCACAGGGTCTCTATAGAGGCCCTGCAGACGTGGGGGATCAGAAGCCAATCTGAGGTGGGAGGTCTCATCTAATGAGGCAGCTCATTCAACTTCCTGGGAACTCCCAATCTGTCCCCCAACAAGCTGTGGTCGGAGGTGTAAACGTTGTGCAGGCTCCCAGAGGCCCTAACCAGAAATAGAAGCTGCCAGACCATCCTTGATGCAAGGCAGTGAGTTTCCAGGACCCAGTTTCCTGTCCACCTCCCCCCCCCCCCCAAGTAGGCTCCAGACCTCGCTGCCTCCTTCTCACTGAGTGGTTCCTCCACCACTTAGCAATGGAGACAATTTACATAATGCATGGAATGTGAGCACAATAATGGCTGGGGAAGCAGGGTGCCGTTAGTGGCTCCCTTAGTGGCTCCTAGGGAGGGGAAATACCCGCTCCTACACGGCTACCTCCTCCCTCCTGGAGTTGGGCTGTAATGCTGCTGCGGAGCAGGGCCTTTAAGTGCTCAGCAGCTGCCAATAAGAGTCTAGAAAGGACGTCCCTGACCTGAGACATGTTCTGGAGCAACCTCAGGACAAAGCTACACACTGGAGGAAATTTCCAAAGAACTCAAGATTGGAACACAAATCCACCCAGCCGTGCTCCTGGAGTCCACACTCCTGCTGAGCCCAGGCCCTGTACGCTGATCCTTCCTGGAAGAGGCGGCTCCTACAGGCAGGAAGCTTTAGCTAGGCTGCCATGGAGCCAGGCTGCAGCTGCCCAGGAGGCGGTCACATTCAAACACAAAGGCAACGAAGGGAGGGGGAGAATACATAAAAATTACTGGCATGGTAATTGCTTTTTATATAAATGTTCCTTTTAAAAGTTTTCCCCAGTGGTAAAGTCCCTCTTTAAAAAGAATAAATTCGCTGCACACCGATTTATTCCACGCCTATAGATGGAGCATAATGAAAGCTCTTCCGTCAACACCTGATCAAGAGGCAAGTAGTTGCCTCTTGACCCATCTACCCAGTCTGACTGCGCAATGATGCGGCAGAGTATCAAGGTGGGGCTGGGGGGTCTTTGAGGAGTGAGGGCTTGAGTTAGCACTGAGCCCAGATTGAAGGAGTCTGGTGCAGAGCTCACCAGTGTCTCAGGAGCTGTGTCTGAATGGAAGATGCAGAGCAGATCCAACCACAGTGATGTCGCTAATAGGAAGGAGTGTGGGGCTATGGTTACTGGGAATGTGAGGGCCCTCATTTTGTAGGGACAGCATAGCGTAGGCAGTAATGCAGAGAATATCAGTATGTGGCTCTGAGAACTGCCTGAAGAAGAGCCCAGCGGTGCCTGTAGATTAAAGAAGTGTTCCCTACACACATCCAGAGGCACAGAATCTGTGCCCTCAGACCAGCCACCGCTCCATAGGGACAAGGTCCTAGGTGGCTTTACAACCTGGCCTTTGTACTGAACAAAAAGGACATCAAGAACTGCCCTACACAGGGTCCGTGATCTGCACGGTGTGGTCATTTCGTCCTGAGCATGACACACAGCTGATGCTATCCTGCCTCATCGCAGGAAAGCTGCACACAGTATCGGCGAATGACTTGGGGGAAAGCATGTGTGCAATGTGTGCTTCTCATCCACAACTGAGATTTCTCAGCTTGGATAATGAATCGGTTAAGTAGTTCTCACCTGCTTAGGTGACAGAACTCTTGGCATCTGCCTCCTTCAGTCCCACCCTGCCCTATGTATGCCTGCACACACTTCCGCAGGCAGCTCTCAGAGCCACGCACTGATCCATATGCGCCCTCTTGCCTGGCCACACTTGCCACGAGGAATACATGCAGGTATGAGCACTCCCTTCCATGAACACACAAACACTCAGTTGTTCATGACTCCCCTGCACGCAGCACTTGGGCACAGGTGTATCTTCAATGTGAACACGCGTACTCGTACTCCCACGCAGCATCATGCATACTTTATCCTCTCTCCCATTACAACGGTCAGCCAGGTACCATTTCATATGAATCTCAGCATGAAGGCACTAACTTGCAGTGAGTCACCAGGGCTAATGGCCTTCCTGGTAATTCCAGTGGATTCTGGCAGGCCTGGACATAATCCTGCCTTCTGGTCACAGTTTCTGTATTTCATATGATGAAATCACAACATTGGACTTCCCAGAGGTTCCTGGCAGCCTATGTGCACAGTAAGGATGCAAAAGCTGACAGAAGTGGGAAGTCTTAGACACCAAAGGCCTTGGCATTGACCTAGAGGGCTTCCTGGAGGAGGAGAACTGTGATCTTGGTTTAAATCAGCAGAGGTGGAGAAGGTGAATGAAGAAGAATAGCAAGTGGATTTGGAAGAAGTCTAGTGAGGGTAGGGGTACAGGGCAGCAGGGAGGCCCAAATGCCTAAGCAAAGCTTCTAGCTACCTCTGCTCAGCACCTCCACCTTAGCTGAGATTTTGCATCACCCCAGAATGGGTCATACTCACTAGCTTCAGCCAAGTGCCTGCGTATCTGTGCAGCCAGCTCTTCTCCAGAGCACCTCTCTGCAGCCCGTGTCCTCTACTTCCTCATAGAAAGCAACCAGGGGCTCCTATAGGTAGATTGCATTCCGGCAGCCCCATACAGGCCTATATCTCCCAGGGCAGCTAGCACTGACCTCACTTCCCCCAAGGGGGCTAGATGGTACCCAAGGCCTTGTAGGACAGTCAGAGCCCCAAATGCCTCCTTCTCGATCTTTAGATGTCTATCTTTAGATGTTATCCATCCATAGAATAGTCACTAGCTGGTCATCTGTTGTCACAGCCATGTGGCGTCTACATGCGTGGCATATACTGCAGCCATGTATGTGCACAGCCTGTTTTTTGTCCTGCTGTGCACCTTGAGGCTAGGCACCCAAGCCTAAGTGTCTGTCATGTGGATACCCAGCCAAGGGGAGACAATGAGAGACAAGGACAGGGCCTTGGGGTCTACTTAGGATCTAGCTACTTCAGTCTCCTCCCCTATGTGGACTAGGTCGGCTAGCCTTCAGAACCACCAGGTCCCAAAGCTAGGAGAGAGGTAAGACCAAGGCTGTGGCTCTGCTGCTTTCTCCAAACACAGCATCTCTATCCATACAGAGAGGACAGCTGTACTCAGGAAAGGTGGGGGAGAGGACACCTCCATTTTCGGCCTGGTAGTGGGAAACGCTGCCTGTGCTACCGCCCCTGGGGCCGGCTGTGGTTTGTCAAAACCAATTACTTCTCTGCTTCTGCCAAGCGCTTGGGGCTCCATGAATCTGAGTCAAGTGTCCCCATGGCTGCCACCGATTCAGCAATGGATAAGAATGGGAATGGGGAGGAATACAGATTGGGTCAACTGTCCCCCATGGCCCAAGATGGAAACCCACTAGGCTCTCTATCCCATTCCCCATCTCCCAGCCCCTGGCTGTAGACTTAGCAGTCCCATCACTCTTCAGAGATGGGTGTGGAAGCTGGGGAAGGAGAGCAGAGGACTGGGTCTTCATGGAGGCTGGACTCTTGCTGTCCTGCCACAAAGCCATCTTCTCTGGGGATCTCAGAGGAGAGTCCCCGTGTTCACTAGAACATCTTTTCCGTGTATGTGTGCACTGAGAGGTGTCTTGCTTTATGGATAGGCATTGGATTAGCATTCTTTATTGGCTAGGCATCTCCAGATTCCTGAGACAATAGACCTAAGTGGCCTTCGCTTCAGGGAAGTGCTGCCTACCTGGAAAGGTTTTGCTCATGTCCTCCAACACTGCCTCTTCCTTAAGGCAAGGAACCCCCAGCCAGAGACCCTGAGATCCCTGGAGCTCCCATCTAAAGAACCCCCGATCCCAGCTGTGGCCTGACCCACCAACCTGTCCACTCCTGGGGCCAATACCTGGGAACAGACCAGAGCTTGGTGGCTTTGTTCTGTCCCCTAGTTTATGCTAGGCAAGCTGCCATACTCTTCACTCTTCTTAAAGGGCCTGAGGGGCAAGCATGTGACTTGTTGGCTAAGAGGATAAATCAAGGTCCCTCCCCTTAACCTCTGCCATCTCCTCCCCATGGTGTCTCTGCCTTTGGCTCCCTGGACTTCTGGCCAAGAAAAGCACTACCCTCATTGGATCATAGATTCATAGATGCTATTTATTCCAGCCCTGCCCAAGCTTGGTGGCCTTTATGCCTTTCTCAGTAAAATGTCTCCAAAATATGTCATGATCAGCTGGGATGAGAAAACCAATTTTCAAAATCCTGGGTTGAGCTAAGCAGAGACGACACCCTGATATTTGAATTTTTAAAAAACCTGTGACCAACCCTTAGAACTGCAATCAGTTTGTTCTGGAGATACGGAATGGAGACTCCCATGCTTACAGGGCTCCTTTTCCTGGTAGAAGAGCTCTGATGTGCACGCCCCTGTAGCCAACACCTTTCTTCTTTTGCTCCCCTGAGGCTCCTACATCTCCCACAAAGACAGAACTGCTTGGACCTCCACATCACAAATGGGGGTAGAAGCTCAAACAGGCAGAAGGGCGTGCCCCAGGTCGAACAGTAAAAGTCCAGCCCTGTCATTCCTACCCACATTATCCTTCAATTGCTGCTCAAGGCACAAGCTCTAGGTTAAACCCCAGCTCCACCTCAGTGTGAGCCAGGGAAAATTCTGTCTTCAGAAGACACAGACCACAGACATGTCCTTCCTATTCCAAGTTATTCCTCATGTCCTAGAGATGACCTTGGAAGTGCCCCACAGTGGTTTCTTATCAAAAGTTAGAAGCCAGAGGCCTCTCTCCCTATGCTTGTATCTGGTAGTGGGTCCCATCTATGTACAGTCTTCTAGACCCTTCTATGTCTGTGGACTCCCCAGAAACCTTAGCAGCACCTTAGCAGCACCTTCCTGAGGAGATTCCAAAATCCCAGAAGCCATCTAGCAAGGACCTCTGCCTCAGCCTTTCTCAGCTGAGACTCCAGGGATGAAAAGCAGGCATGTGTTTGTGCCCAGGCCCCTTCTGGGTTTTTCTATCACTGTATCTCCACCTGCTGAAGTAGTTCTGAAACAACACTCTCATGCTCCCAGACGGAAGGTAGCACCAGTTCAACCTCAGCAGCCTGGCAGGAGCTGCCAGCGTTGGGGCCACTGAGGCCACTCGAGGCATGGATACTACCTAGGGAAGGTGTCCCGGGACAGTCACCCTCTACTGTACTTCCCGCATGCTCTCTCTGATATGCTGTGTGAAAGAGTGGTAGACCTTAGCCTGGCTGGCCCATAGGCTTTCCTTCCATAGATGAAACAGCTTTTAGAAAAACTCATCAAAAAATGGAAAATTTCCCCATTAAGTCTCATTGGAGAGTGCGTCTCTCAGGGCGGAGCAGAAGAGCAGCAACCACCTCCCACCAACACTGCATAACCCCACTCAGGAAAGCGTGTTCCAGATGTCCTGGTGTCTATGGGGGACGTGTGTTGTCACTCAAAGACAGGCAAGGAAAGGAAAAAGGTAGGGAGTAGGCTAGGCTGAGAATAGGGTACAAAAAGAGGGTCCAGACAGGGTTCGGCCAGGCTCTGATGCACCCGCCTCTCTGTAACCAATTATGCTCAAGCAGTGGCTTCATCACGTTTCAGACACCCTCCCAGGAGCCCCCCCCCAGCCCCATGCATCCCCGCTGGGTGCCGAGCAAGAGGACCATATGGAGGGAATAATAAGACAATTAACTTTCCATTAAAGAATAATATATGTGGGTTTTTAGGGAGGCAAGCGACAGCAATCCCTACCCAGCGGCATATTTCACACCCGAGCCCCTTGCCACCTCCCCCACTACAAGGCGCCCCACATCACCATCATCTGCACTAGGGAAGAGGAGGGTGTCGCTGGGCCCCAAAAGGAGGGAGGAGGCTGGATGAAGGGGTGGGGCCAGCGTGATAAGCAAGTGCAGAGCCACTAAGAAGCCGGTTCTGAGGTGGGGGTGCAGTATGCCCGTAAGGATCTGGGAGGGAGTTGGTAGGGTTCTCTCATCATCCCCCAGCAGACTCAGTGCACTGCATCCCTAAAGAGCTGCTTGCTGCCTGTCTTTCAAAGGCACACACAAATCAGTGTGTGGACCAGGGGTCACAACCGCTGCCTTTGCCTGGTCCTTCTGGGATTACTTCGAACCCTGGCACCTCCCCTCACCCAAGCCTTTTCTTCTTCTGCCCCTCTATGTTTCTGGTGTTCCATGCCACGTTAGAGCACTGTTAACCTTGCCTTGGATGCCCAACACACACTTTCCTCAAACGGGAACAGACCACATCTTTAGCAAATACTAAAGCCAGTGTGTAAGTTTGCAGAGGTGAGCTGGGGAGGAGGTAGCAGGGCAGAGACATTTCTCAAAGGCACCTACAGAGGACCGTAGATGTTTCCAGACTTTGGTCCATGCTGATAGCCAGCTCCAGATGTGGCACTCTGCAAATATTACTTACACATTCCTGGAGTGCTGAGGAATAGCGGGGGGCAGACAAGACGGACAGGACTGTGGCACTGGAGCTGGTTTAGAAATGCTATTTTTGGTCCTCATAAGAGGTTGAGGAGCCACAGACTCCATGGGCCTGAATCACCCTGACTCCCAAGGATGTCAGCTGGGGGGACCCAGAAGAGACTGGGACTGGGGATTTCTGAATCCTGAGGTCCTGCTTCTTGTGGACATAGTTTGGGGAGGGGCTGACTGTGCTGGTTCCATTGCCTGGACACCTGCTTTCAAGCACTCATGGTTGGCCTGTCTGAGCTCCAGGACTGGCTGTTGGAGATGACTGACCAGGACCTTGGGTTTCCCTCCTTCATAACAGGTCTGTGGGGACACCCAGTAGCACGTAGGTCAGCTAAGACCGCCATGAAGGAGGAGGCATTTGGGATAGAGCCAGGGCAACAGGCATTTCCACCCTGACCAGCAGTGAGGTCCATGGAGTTTGACACAGGCAGTATGATTGATTCCAGAAGATAGGCTGTGATCCTCACGGCATCTCAGGTCCCTGCTCCAAGCCAGCCTTGTCAACAGTTTCCTCCCACTCTTAGCAGAAGGTCTTCTCCCCTATAAGCGAGCATCTTACCTATCCCAGGGCTGGTACACCTGATGACTGTCCCATGCCTGAGGACAGTCTCTCCTGACTTGCTTTTCACAAGGTCCCCAGAGCTGTTCTCATACCCTGCCATCCATTCAGAAGTGGGAATGTACCTGACCTAGGCTTCGAAGAGGAGAGGATCTGCCCTTCTCCTCATCCTCCCCTTGCACCCCCAAGCAACTGATGAATTATTCATCTCGATATCCTCATTATGCAAATGAGCTCTGAGCCCAAGCATATGTTCTCTACTCTCCCCCTAGCATGGGGACAATATGGTGCTGATGGGGGAGGGTAGAGAAGGGGCTCAGGAGATCTCCCTCAGTCCCATGGGCTGTAGAGGAGGCGGAATGTTTAGGGTCCACACTTTCATGGGCTATACAAGGAAAAATTGGCAAGGGCTATAGCGTCCAAGAAAGCGTAGCTCAGGGCTATCTGGCTAACCTAAGGAAGAAGAGATGACAGGTTAGCAGCAGACCAGGTACTGGCCTGGGGTCAGATGAGAGAATGTGACAGGGTCTTCATACACAGCTTCCTTGTCATGGTCTGCCATGGTTTCTAACCTATAAATGGGCCACAGTCTGCCCCCATCCATGCCCCATGGGGTTGTGATAAGGTCGGGAGGAGGAAAATGCCAAGGCAAGGAAAACTCTCCCAAATGCCACTGTCTGCAGTTTCTGCTCTCTTGCAGCTGCCAGCCCTTGAGGCTCCAAGCTACTGGGGGTGGGGCAGCCTCTAGGAGTAGGGCAGGCAAGGAGTGGAGCCATGAAAGAGGCTCTGATCACCCGTGGCTGTGGTTTGGGGAGCTCAGAATCGGCTCAGAAGCCTGAGGAGGGGCAGCCAAAGTGGGGGCCTAGGCTGAAAGCTAGGCAGCATTAGTGAGAGGGCCAGTGATAGCATTGGTCACAGCTCTGCACCAATCATACTCCTGACCCACCACAACCAAACACAAGCAGGGCACACCAGTCCTTGCACATGCATTGGAGGGAGGGAGAAGGTGTGAGGGTCAGGGTCAGATGAGAACAATGGAGCAGGTAGGGAGTCCACTGGCTAGATCATTCTAGCTCCCACGGGGTTGCTCTCTTCCGCTAGACCCGTACACCTGTCCCCTCCCCCATGGACATATCTTGGCCAAATAGTCAGTGCCAAGAAGCAGTCCCAGAGCTGTCAGCAGGAAGAGTCTGAGGAAGCAGGTGAGAAAAACTGGACTAGGACAGAGCCTCTGAGAGCTGGCAGCCGTGGGCAGCGGAGGGGTTGCCAAGAGTAAGGGACGCTGGGTCAGCATTTCCTTGCCCACCTGCCGTACCAAGCACAGCCCTGCCCAAGTTCCCACAGCTGCAGGCATCCTCTGTGTGCCCAAGAGGAGAAAAACAGCCAGAGGCTGGGCTAGAGCAGGAGACAGAAGCCCCAGCTCTGCCACAACCCAGCTATGGCAGTTTGTCCACTGCCTGGCTGGTGAAAGTCAGGAAAGATATGCTCACTGGTAAAAGGGCCTGGAATTACCCACACACCACCCAAAGGGAGAGAAAATTTCCTAGGAGAGAAAATTACCAATAAAGAAAATTCTAATGATTTCTGGATAGAGGGCCAGGGTAAAATTGGCTTGTCCATTGCCACCTTACTCCTCATCTTCCAGGCAAACCCCCCAGTGAAGAAGGTCGAACAGGGGGATCCAGGTCTCCCCAAGGTGCATATGACAGGTTTGCTGTCAAATTCCATGTCTGGTCCTCACCATCCAGGAAGCTCACTCATCTAGACAGATCCACATCTCATGCATATAGCATACATTATTTTTTCATAGATAAATGTTCATTCTGAGTTGCTCATAAATATGAAATCCTGGAGGGCTCTTAACTGGCATTAGATATACACAGATATACTAATGCCCCATAGAAAACTTGGAAAAGCATGCACTACAGATGCCAGGGACCTACCATTCCTCCATTAACCTACACGGTTGCACTTGGCAGTGCCCACTTATAGCTTGGTTAGTGCAGAATGCTATTCCTGAGCCTAAATTGACTCCTGTTCCGGAACAGCTTTTCCCATAGTGCTTTCTCTGGAAGCTCTGGCGGCTTCCAAGTGCAGCTGAGTCATTGAGAGTTCACAGGAAGAGTAGGATGGGGGCTACTGCAGTTCAAGCCCAGCACCAGAAAAGGGAGTTCTACAGGCCTGGGCGATCTCAGGAAGAATGCTGAGCAAGCTAGTAGCTCAGACCTTCAGACCTGGATGCCCTCCTCACCATGCCACCCACTAATTAGCCACCTCTGCTTAACATCATTTGTGCCAGGGGTCCTACATCCATAAGCAATATAAATATACTCACTCCAAGTTAACTAAGCCTGAAAAGGGGCTGAGGATGATCCTACAGTCCCTGCCTACATCTCCCAACCCTGTCACTGGCCAAGAGGGATGACAGAAACACTAATTACTGAGCCCTAGGCCTAGACTCAACCCCCAATAGTAACTGTTTTCTCTGCTGTCCCCAGGCCAGCTATAGGAAGGAGAGCCCCATTATTCCTCTGCTTGATTCTGTCCAGGACCTCCCTGTACAGACCCCACTGAAGAGACACCCTCCTATTAGAGCCTCACACCCACTGTTGTAAGAGCTCTGTTCTCTGAGCCTCGCATTCCTCATAAAGAGCTCAAGCCTGTAGCCTGACAGCAGCACATTTTGCAGCCTTCTGGGGGTGACGGATGGCCGGCTCTTCACATCACTATTTCAAACATTAACATAATCTCCCAGGATGAATGTGGTCGCTGGCGCCTAATCAATCACCCCTCCCGCACCTTGATCCCTCATTCCGACACTTAACATAGGCTTGCCACTTCATATAGACTATAGTGCCTGGAATACCAGCCTCCCACCCTCTTCTCTGGGTCCTGCTTGGCTTGGCCATCCTATTTACTTGCTGATGAGACTCCTGGCTTCTGCACACCCTGTAGCTATGGCCCCTAAAGGGCCTGGGCTCCCACCCAAGGCACTTCCTCAAATGCCTTGAAGAGCTCACCAATATTGAAAACTGAAAAGTCCCAACACCCTCCCAGGCACAAGGTTCATCAGAATGGGCCACCATTCCAACAGGTTCTGGAGAAGGTCAGACTGAGACCTCACGGAGTCACTACTTGAGATCCAGTATGGCTCACTATGCCAGGACTTCAACAATGTCACCTTCTCCTCACCCCCTCATTTCTCCTTCATTTCCTCATTCCTGCTGGGAAGAAGGTCCCGGACGAAAAGCAAGTACATCAGCTTACCTCTCGGAGCTGCTGCACGCCTCCAAAAATCCGCATTACACCATCAATCTCCTGCTCCAGGCGCCGGGCCCAGTGCTGCATCCTGCATCCAGGAGAGAAAGAGATGTCAGGAGCTGCAGCTGCAACAGCCCATTCCTGGCCACCCAGGGGAACCAGGGCAGCTACTCACTCAACTCAATTTTCACCAGAGAAGGAGCAGACACAAGGAGCCAGAGTGAGCCTGTGATTTTCCCCTTTGATGTCTGGCCTGGTGGCCTAGGCTTTCCTCACACTGACTGGCAGCTAGGGAGGAGAGAAGAAGGCATTGTGGATGCACTGAGGGAGTTCAGCAGTTTGGAAGAAGCCTGCAGAGAGACTATTGTTCACTAGAAAGAGCGGTCCTTGATGTAGCGGTTCTGAACATGGGGACTTCTGGACACCAGGGAGGTCAGAGACCTGAGAAAGCCAGCTGAAGTTTGAGGAAAGGGAAGGGAACTGCTGTCACCTCCAACCCATCATGTAAACAGGAGGAGGTGGAGGTACCCACTTTTCCGAGCTTCATCTGAGCAGAAGACACAGCTTCCAACTCAGATGGCCCTTGCCTTCCTAGTTTCCTGCCGGAGACGCTTATAAAGACCCAAGGCGGGCTGGAGAGATGGCTCAGAGGTTAAGAGCATTGCCTGCTCTTCCAAAGGTCCTGAGTTCAATTCCTGGCAACCACATGGTGGCTCACAACCATCTGTAATGAGGTCTGGTGCCCTCTTCTGGTCTGCAGACATACACACAGACAGAATATTGTATACATAATAAATAAATAAATATTCTTAAAAAAAAAAAAGCTGGAGAGATGGCTCAGAGGTTAAGAGAACTGACTGCTGTTCTGGAGGTCCTGAGTTCAATTCCCAGCAACCACATGATGGCTCACACCCATCTATAATGAGATCTGGTGCCCAGAACACTATATACATAATAAATAAATTTAAAAAAGACCCAAGGCTAGATATCGATCCTGAGTCCAACTAGGGCTCCAGTACAGATCATCCAACTCCTTTCTGGAGGTCTGGCGAACCCCTGAACTGGAAGCCTACATAACAGGCCGCTTGTATGCTGGACCGTATGATCATTTAAAACCATCTCTCTCTCTCTCAGCTTCCTCTTCTGGAATGTGAAGATAATTTGGGGTCATCTCTTAGAATGGTACAAGAAAACATAAGAGTAGGTGATCCAAGGATGCTATATTCTCTGTGAGTGGACAAGATGAACAGGTGTCCATAACCTCCTGTATTCTCAGCCCTACATCCATTTTAGCAAGCTGTAGACAAGGCTCTTCCAAGACAGCCCATAAGGGACCCACCACAGAGATGTAAGAGGCCAGGGGTTCATAGAGCACAATGGAGTAGGGAAATGTCAGGAAACTTCTCAGGACCCCCAACACCCTTCTCAGGGCCAATAACATCCCCTGGTGTCATTTAGGGCCAGGACTCTCTTCTGGCTCCTTGTCCCACATTCCTCCTCAGGCCTGTGCTAGGGGGTTGGGCTCATGCCATTGTGTGTGCCCAGGTCGGTTGGCATGGGAACTCAGAGCAGGAGGCGGGCAGATCACTAATTGCAATTTGCCAAGCTGAATGTCAGGACCGTGATGGAAAAAAAATCAACATCAAAAGAAAGAGGTATTAGCTTCAGCTTGTTGTGGGCTGAGCTACTGCCTGACTCCCCAACTCTGTTTCCCACCATGGAGTAAAGTCTAACCTCAAGTCTGTGTAGAGGCCAGGCCGTAAGCCTCAGCTGCCAGGCTGCAGAGGGAAAAGTGCTGCTCTCTGCCTGACCCTGTCCACCAGCACCGAGGCTCTGGCCCTGATGGCACATGGACAACATAGCAGGTGGCTCTTTTGTGATCCTGCAACTACAGAACCTTGGGGGCTAATAATGGATAGAGTCTCACTCATTCCTGTATCTGGACCAAATGGGCAGATCAAGGACCCGATCTTCGAAGACATCCATTAGCTCTACCCTGACCCTAAACCTGACTTCAGCCATTCGTTGGTTTAGGGGACAAGATACCAGTCATAATCCTTCCTGTGTGAATATACAGAAGGGTATATTACTACTTAGTACAGTACCAGCATGTCATGTGCTTTCTGGCTTCAATCTTCAGAGGCAAACAAAATCCCCAAACCACAGATGAGGAAGTTGAGGGCTTAAAAGGGGGGTTTAGTGACCTATCTAAGGTCACTCATCCAGGAAAGGGTGGACACAGGACTTATTGCGGAAGCTTGTCACAATTGCAAGAACTGATGCTCAAGGGTCAACCACGTGCGTCTCCATCCAACTCAGTATACCACCTTCAGTGCTTGAACCAGCCACAGTGGGAACATTTACACCACAGAAACAGGCAGATGTTAGGAATCATAGCACCATTATCACCCCCAGCAGCAAACTGATAAGCATTTAAAAATGCTTCGACAATTTCATGCAACATATTCTGGTCATATTTACCCCCTCTACCTCCTCCCAGGTCTATCCTTATCTCCCAACTTTATGACTTCTATTTATTTGCTTATTATTTATTTATAGATTAGTTCTTACTATATAGCTTTAGTCAGCTCTCTGTGTAGACCAGGCTGGCTCCGACTCACCTGCTTCTGCTTTCCTAGTATTGGAATTAAAGTTGTGTGCCACCACGCCTAGATCCTCTTTTCTTTTCTTCATGTATTTGTAAATAATCCACTGAGTCCCATATGTGCTGCCCATATACTCATAGGTGGGGGGCCATCCACTGCAGTGTGATCAAACTTACTGGGATCATACCGTTAAAGAAAACTACTTCTCCCTTCCCCAGAAGCTATCAGTTGTTAATAGCTGGTAATATTTACCATTTCACCAATGATTCCATCTGGGTATGGCCTCTTTGCTAGTATGCATATAGACCCTTGCTTCTGGAATCTCACAGACAAGTAAAAGACACTGAATTGGAAAACTAGGCACAGATGGCAAGTTTTTACTTTGCTCAGACAACACATTATTAATATAGTCACCATCATTTCATGTAAAGAGGCTATTTCAACACTAAAATAATTTTTAGAAAAACCAAATCTTTGGACAAATTCAAATTCTTCCACAGGACATACATATTCACACTTCCTCCCTCTGTCTCTCTCCCTCCCCTGGGGTTTAGGAGCAGCTCTAGTCCTCAGTCTGGCTTAGTCTGATACCCTGGGCCTCACAGGCCAACTGCAGGCCCCCAGCTTGCAGCCTATCAGTACAGTGCTAAGGAAAACAAGTTACTCTGATTCTTCACCTAAACCAAACC
Organism: Ondatra zibethicus; assembly: GCA_004026605.1. Taxonomy (NCBI): domain Eukaryota; kingdom Metazoa; phylum Chordata; class Mammalia; order Rodentia; family Cricetidae; genus Ondatra; species Ondatra zibethicus. The sequence continues at coordinate 153,062 of PVIU01000842.1, forward strand.
AAATTAGGAAGGCAGTATCTGTGTCCTGGAGCTAAAAAGGACTTGACAGATAATCCATCTCATTGTCACACAGATATGACTTTGTGGGTTCGAGGGTTTGGCCAGTGGCCGGTGCTAGCTGGGAGGAGGGCAGATGTACAGTAGTGAGGAGCTGATGAAGTGAGTGTGCCTACAGCATTCCTGTCTTAGTCTCCACCCCAGGGGAGGGAGAGAGACAGAGGGAGGAAGCTAGAAAAACCACACACCAAATGAAGCCCAACCCTGACAGAGGCATAGCTGGGCTTAATCCCACAAAAAGGCATGGGCGCTTTGGTAGAATGAGAGATGCATCAGAATCCAGAGTCTCACTCAAAGGTAAATGGATCAAATCCTGCCCGTGTTCCTGTGGACTTGAACCCATGAGCCCATGCCAACGCCCCCTGGCCAAATAGTGCTGCCCATAGGTCATATTCCAACAAAGATGTCGACCTGCTCTATCCTCAGATCCTGGGGATTTTCCATCCTCTTCGCTGAAATGACACTGCTTATCTCTAAGTGCCTGTAAGTGCCAAATTAGCAGGACGGTAAGGGAGAGAACTCTAGAGGAGGAGGTGGTGCAGCCGGGAGCTGCCGCACCATGACTGCTGTGGGGACAGGGTGGAGACTAAGCCTTGTCTCCCCACGAACCTGCACTGGGGGAAGCAAAGGCGTGGCAGCCCTGATTCACAGATAGCAAAGCCAAGCCACCTGGCGAGACGGGTGCCCAGTTATACACGCAAAAAGATGTCAGCTCCTTTAGGTCCGTCCTCCTTCCAGGACAAGGCAGCTCCGAGAAGACTCAGGGGAGACTGCCGGCTGTGGAGTCTTGGAGAGTTCTGTCCCTGTTGGAACCTCAGCTTTCCCACCTGTCAACAAGGATAATAATAATTGTCTAAATACTGGAATGGGGGGCCTGGGGGACATAACTCAGTTGGTAGAGTGCTTGCCTAGTACCACGCCAACCAGCTGTGATGGCACACGCTTGCAGTAGCAGAACTCAGGAGGTGGGAGCAAGAGAATCAAAAGTTCAAGACCAGTCTAGAACACATCCACAGGGACACCTTGATAAGCTGTAATCATGCTGTACGGTCTCCTAAGAACTAGACAAGCATACAGTATGGCCTTTATCCTCAGGATCAAAGGGCCTACTGAGGGCATGCGGGGACGGACCACAAAGGGAGAGTGTGGTGTAGCACACTGAGTCAGCCTAGTAGGAAAGAAACTACCACTAGGAACTGTAGGGTCTCAGGTCTCAGTCTCTAAAGCCAAGATGCCCCTGTGTGTATGCGGGGGGGGGGTGTCATCATTAGGCAAGAGAGAAAAATCAACCATATGTGAGGGGAAGAGCTGGTGCTGAGAAGCCATTTAGTAGACAGAACCATCCAGAAGCCCTCTAGAAGGCTGGGAGTCTCTAGGTCCAACCTCAGGTGGGGGCCATCCAGCCTTGAGATCGGCTGCAAATGCTCACCCCGAGGACAGGGAAAGAGAGAGGAGGGCACGGAGGAGGAGAGGGGGCAGGGAAGGGACAGGGGAAAAAGAGAAAGAGCCCGGGCGCAGATGCAGCGACATAAACTGTTGTTGGTTGTTAATTTTATATGTGAAGTTGTTGATCAGAATGTGATTTAATTGTACAGTATAATCCAGGCTTTTGGAATAAATTATGCAGAAAACTCATCTATAATTAAACAAATCAAAAAACCAGAGACAGGTGACACTGCTGGTTCACCCTCAGAGGGCATGGACAGCGTGGGCAGCTTGGACCCCGCAGAGGGACCAGAAAGGAAGGGAGGGACAGTGTGCAACAGCAGACACGCCCAGAAGAGGCCAAGGCCTGATGGAAGTGAGGGACTCAGACCCCTGAGTCCTGCCTCTGCAGGCCTTTCTCACCGCATTGGAAGCAATTTTTTCGTCATCAAAACCCTGTTGCCCCTGCCAGGCATCCTCTTTCACCAGGGACTTGAGCTCAGCAGAGCAGCCATCGTTTGTAAGGGCAAGGGGTGCACACTGGGGGTGGAACAGGAAGGCAGGTGTGAGGACAGGGCTCAGCTGGAGCAGGCAAGGGTGTCAGGGAGAAGGCACAGCTGAACCTTCTGGCTGCCAAGGGCACAGAGAACCAAGCTTGGCACTGGTAAAAGCCCCAGGTCTCTTGCTTCTCTTGTGACAGGCTGGCCAATTATTCTCCCCGCTTAGGGGGTGGCAACAATTTAAAATAAAGTGCTATTCAATTATTCTGATTATATTTCAATTGGCCTGCCACCTCCACCTCATCTCCTCCACAGGCTTCTGAGAGAAAGAAAGACAGAACAAGAAGGGGAACAGGAGATGGAAAGACAGACCAAAGATTTCTGGAGAGCCCCAGCCAGGCTGATCAGGCCTGGGGAAGACAAGCTGGTGGTATCCACCAGTCCACTACCCCATGCTGGCCCAGGAGCAGCTGTGAGCAGCCTCCCCTCTTCTAGGCTCTCACCTACTACAGGTGGCAGAAAGTTCAAGGCTATCCTTGAGAATCCTGGCATCCTCAGGGCTACCTCCTTAGGGTATCCTTCCAGACCATGTGTGCAGATGATATGCCATACCCAAATGCCTAGGTCCAGCCCTTGCTATTCCAAACTCTTGAGCCAGATGTGTGCTCTCGGGTTTTCCCACCCAGAAAATGAAGATTAAGCTGACTACCCTGTCTATCTCCCAGGCCCAAAGAGGAGGCAAGTGGAAGTTTGTCTCATATACGGAATGCTAACAAGGGCTGTATCCCACATGCTCATGTATACAGCCAGTCTAGGCTGTAGGGCTATCTTCCCGCCATCCGGTCTCCCTCAGATGGGCCTCTAGGATGGCTACACCCTCCCTGTGTCCTGTTTCTGAAAGCCTTGGGAAAGAGAAGGGACCGCCGAGTCCACTGAATCCTTCCTTCTGCTGAGCCCCAGCATTTTTCAAAGTTCAGCACTGGCATCCGAGAGGACCCCACCCCAATTTGATCACAGATGACAAAGCTGGCATTGGGCAATGGTCCAGTCAAAGTGACTCATTCTCCGGCCAGAGGCCAGGTGGGCCCAGCCATCAAAGACGGTAAGATCAGAGACACAACACTGGCTTCACACTACCTGTGTCAGATCATGGTGGGAATGAGGCCAGAGCAAGGCGGGGCTGGGTGTGCATGCTGGGCTGATTCGCGGTGGTGTAAGGCTTCTCGTCTCACACCCTCCCTCCAGATTCACAAGCAGAGAAACTGAGGCACAGGACTCGGAGGGGACTAGACATCATCCAACTATTTGTGACTCAAGGGGACCTTCAGAGTGAGAAACATGAAGCTTCCTAGAGGCCCTCCCCTATCTCATGCAGCCCAATTGTCACTAGGGATTCAGGGACTCTGGGAAGTTGGCAGAGGCTAGTACTGCCGATGCTTGAATTAGTACAAATCCACCGCCTTGTCTACTCATCTACGTGTGTCTTGGGACCCTGCCCAAATACTGCTTCTTAATGAGGTTATTAATTATGGGGCTGTCCCTTCTTTTCTTTGCTGAAAAAGAACTTTTCCTTCTAATTGGTGCTTGGCTGGGAGGCAGCAAACTTGTACCCTGGCCCCGCCCCCACCCCTCTACACACTAATGGTCTTTTGGCTTTAATTAGGGCACTGGGTCCACCCAATATTTACTCATAACAGTCTGCTGGGGATTGGGAAGGGAACAAAAGAACAAGGACTGGAGCCAGGGAGTCTTGTCACTCGGGGCCAGGAGAGTCCAGGTAGCCCACTTGGCCAAGAGAGACACGGAGGAGATCCAGGGTCACAGAATAAATGGCCACAACCCCCCCATCTCACCACCAAGGGTGAGGAAGCTGGTGTGTGAGCAAGGAGGGCTGTGCACTTGGGTCAGGCTTTAGTTGGAGGGGGGCGGCGAGAAAGAGGGTTCTTGGCGGCAGTTAGGGATGGTGGTGAAGTTCTGAGTCTCACTTCTGTTTCCCTCAGGTTTTGCTACACAGGTATGACCTCCTCCTCCTTCAGGCCTCAATGGGGCATTCCAGTTACACCTAGAAACCCCTAAAGCAGATTGCTCTAGCACCCAGGGGAGTAAATTCTACTCAGTAGCAGTGGCACTGGTAGGAGGGGCTGGAGAAGGCAGATGGAACAAGGAGAGGGGCGAAGACTGGCAGCAGGAAGTGTGGAGCGGGTGAGCACTGATCAGGGTCCTGGCCTTGGTGGGCAGAGACCCTAGGCCCATCTTTCTTCCGTCTTCCATGTACCAGGCCATTCAGTCTCTATGAGCCACATACAAATCTCAGTTTTCCTAATCAAACAGGGTTGTCCCAAGGTCTCCCAGACCACTCCAGGATTCATGCCTCAAGAGGTATGACTGGAGCCCTCTTGCCTAGGGTCTCCCATGGACTATGATGTATTCTCTTAATTAACTGCCTCAGCAGCCCAACTTGGAGATCACTATCTCCAATCCTCAGGGGGAAACTGAGGCAGAGAGCAACTGAGTGAAGTCCCCAAGGTTGCACGGCTCATGAAGGCCAATCAGGATGGCTTATCTCTTTCCTGAGGACACCAGTCTTGAATGTCTAGCTGCTGGTGTAATATGGCCACTTGGGTGTCTAGCAGGTGTTTGAATGTGTATGAAGTTAAGATCCTGGTCGTCCCTCTGGGGCCACTCCCCTCCCCTCAATATCTTACCGCTGCTGATGGTCAGCCCTGTTTTGGGGGTGACTAGGAACCTATTTTTTCTCATACCCACATCCAACTTGTTGTGCAAATCCTACTGGCTCCACCTTCACAATGTGCCCTTCCCACCCCACTAATCACCTTTCTGTCCCCGCTCCCAGCCCCTACTCCCAGTCTGGCGTGGGCGGCCATCATCTCCCCTGGACCGGCCACAGCTAGCTCACTGGTTGCTAGTTTTTGCTTCAGCAGCTCATCTCTCCAGTTTCTTGATCATACCTAGCCAGGGTATCCTTTTGGGATGGCGTTCCTCTTACATACAGCAAACTTAGTTCCTGGGCCCAGAGGAAAAGTCAAAGCCCTACCAGTAGCCATATCCTTCAGTGGCCTTGCTCAGTGTAGCCTTGAGCTCACAGTACACGTCTTGGAGCACACGGTTTCCTCAGCCTAGAACAGTCTCTCTTCAGTGGCCCACAGTCCTCTCCGCTCTCCAGGCTTCTGCATACATACCGCCAGCTCAGTGAAGCCCCCCTAACTCCATTTTAAAATGCAATCTCTCCTCTAGCAGTCACTGGTCTCTATTCCTCCTGGAGGGTCACTGTTTTAACTAGCCATTTTCTCCTCAGCAAATATTTCTGCCTTGGGCTGCGAGCCCTGAGGCTCACGTTCCAGATCTCTGGCCTTGAGGAACAGGTCCTTGACTGACCAAATATACTTCCCCTGAGACCAGCTGACCTCCCAGGAATGCTGCTCCAGCCTGTGAGTGGCCAGATCTAGGTACTCACCAATGAAGGCTGTCCTAGAACTAGCCCAGGAGGCCCTCCCTTTCCCTGGCTCCTCTCTGTATGAATTATTAAGGCTCATTTATGATGGGCCTGCCCAGGCCTGTGGCTTCCCTGCATAATTCATGGCTCTCTCAGAAGGGTGGTGTGCTGGCACAGACACTTCTTCCAGGAAGCAAGAAGAAAGTGTAGAGGAATAGCCCGAATGGGGACTGTCTGCCACCCTGTCACCCTGCCCGCAATGAAGGCCACCAGGTACCTTCGCGCACCCTTTGGCTCATGGTGCTTTCTCATGTCCACTTGGGTTCTGGTGCCGAGCTGAAGGATATGGACTTCGTGCAAGCACACATACTCTCCTGTCTGTGCCTCAGTTTCCCATCTACAGGCTGAAAGGTTTGGGCCATGAGTGGTTTTCAACAGCCCCGGCAGTGAGACCTTTTATTTTCCAGCTAAATTCTGTGCGAGCCCCAGAGTCTTGTTTAGCACTGTGCTTTAGTTTCCCTGCACTATGCTGAGAAAGTCCTGGTGTGCGTGTGTGATTTAGAGCTCACTGCAGAAGGGTAGGGTCTGGAATCCTTTCCTGAGGTCCTGGAAAACGCCAACAACTTCCCTGGCAGCTGAGGCTCATGAATGCCAGCACCCAGGTGTCATTGTTTGTGAAGTTCCCAATCCTAAACAAGGATTCAACAGTGAGCAAGAACCACTTATGGAGTAACCGAGGCCTCGGGGCAGGGCAAAGGGCTTCAGCCATAGTTACAGGAGGTAGGTTTTCTGTTGTAGACTTCCTAGGTCCTCAGTCACCTGCACCAGGCACAACATGCCTCCTCTTCTGGTACATTCCCCATAGTCAGGCCCCACCCAGACCCATTTCCCAAGCTGATAAGCTAAGGTCCCTCAAATTGGCTCATAGGAGGTGGCCATATGGCCACCACCCTGTGTGCCTAGCCAGGTGGTATGATGGAGTGAATAGCCTTGCTGGTCTCAGAAGGTAAGAACTGGTCTGAGACACCTGTAGAAGTCACCAAATAAGTCAGGGACAGCACATGTGTGACATCCTCCCATCGCTGCTCCAACCAATAGCTAAAGCCCCCGTGGGGGTGTCCAGACAGACTCCATCCACATCGCACCACCCGTTCTGGTCAGATTCTCTGATTCACCAGTCCCCATCTCCCCTCCTGCACGTCCATTCCCTCCCCCAGGATGAGTCAATTCCTCACTGAGCTACAAATAGCTGTCCTCTGCTTGTCCTCAATGTGGTTTCATGCCTTGAGGAGGACAGAGACCCCTCTCAAGATCTTTTGTTCCTCCTTAGTTCCTAGGTCTTCAGAGACCCAGGAGAATCCAGGCCAAGACTTCAGAGGCCAGCCTATCAGGGACAGCTCTGTTCTCTGGCCTTGTCCCTCCTCATCTGGCCCAGTCACCTCTGACAAAAAGCCCTCCTGGATTTCCCTCACCAACCCCCACAAATCCACAGTTCTCACCGTATTTTAGCAAGCCTCACCTTAAGTTGAGACTGGAGCCTGGGTCCATAACCATCCTTTTCGTGGAGCATAGTTTGGAGCCAGGGAAAGAAATCTTCTGGGAAGATTTGAGGACAGATTTTTTTTTCCCCAAACTGACACCTGGTCTGACCTTCTCTCTCTGCAGTGTGAAAGAGGCTGCAATGGTGGGCTGGGAGAGAGGCTTCACCCTCAGCAAACACCCAAACACACAGAAAATAGGGGGTAAAGCACCCATTGTGTGCAAGGTGTTCTTTGTGACTGTTACCAAGATAAACAGCCAGGCGCAAACCAATTCATGCCCACTTCACAGACACAGACACTGAGGCCTGGAAATGTGGGGCAACTTGCCCAAGACTGAACTGGGTGGTAAAGGTGGCAGGCTCCCAACAATGAGGTATTAGGAAAATAGACACAAACAGAGGGTGGGAAACTCAGGAGTCATGGAGCAGGACACTACCCAATTCCAGGATCCCAACCTAGGCAGGTAATAGCCTAGCCAGGATCTCCTCCAGAGACACTTGGTACTCTGTATATACCAGGAAGCTTGGCCCTTTGAGTTGGGAGGAAGGGAGAACAGGCTGGCAGCTAAGGACTACATGTCTAAGGACTCCACTCTAATCAATCACTCCACAGAACACAAACCTGTGCCCATCACAACTGGGCCCTGCTGTTGAGCCTGTTGGCCCATGTTTTTTGTTTGTTTGTTTGTTTGTTTGCTTGCTTTGCTTTTGTTTTCAAGATAGGGTTTCTCTGTGTAGCCCTGGCTGTCCTAGACCCCGCTTTGTAACCAAGCTGGTCTCAAATGCACAGAGATCCACCTGTCTCTGCCTCCCAAGTGCTAGCCTTAAAGGTCAGCACCACCACCACCCTCCGGGCTCATAAGTTTCAACATTGTAGCTTATACTCTGTAACTAGTATCCTTATTCCTGAGGTGGGAGTAGTAGGTAGTGAGACTCAGTCCAGGTAGCAAAGGTTGGCTTTAAATTTTGTACACAGTTGAGGGTGACCTTGAACTTTAGAGGCTCCTGACTCTACCTCCAGAATGCTAGGGTTACAAGCCTGTGCCACTATGCCCAGTTTAGGTGGTGCTGGGACTTGAACTCAGAGCCTTGTGCATGCTAGATAAGCACTCAACCAACTGAGCTACATTCCCAGCCCAAGGCTAGAGCATTATTATCCTCTACACTCTTTACCCTGCTGCCCCTACATCAGACCCTCTTACTGACAAGAAAGGCCCACAAGGCTTTTTACCATTTTCGGTATTTTTTCTTGCTCTCTGGTACTCTATGCAAAACACCTGTGGGCTCCTAGGGATCCACACCTATATCAAGAAGGGGCTTATGGGCCACCCAGAAGCCCCACTTTGAAAGGCACCTCCAGGATAGTGACCAGGCAGAGAGGAGCTACATGCTATTACAACACCACCTGTTCAGAACAGGGCTAAATGACTGAAAAAAACACATCCAATTCCCTTTAAAGATGAAGTAACTAAGGCACCAAATGTCTGGAACTCTGTAACTAGGAGGCATTGTGATTCCTCAGCTCCTCTCCCTGCAGAGTTTCTAGCACACAGTAGGTATGCACATTAAGGACAACAAAAAAAACCCAAAGCCACAGGTCCCTCCAGATGGGCACATGGAGTCTCCATCCTGCTTCATTTTAGAGTAATGGCCTCATCTGTACGCCACCAGTCTGGAAATCACCTGTGAAATATATTTCTCCCGGCACTAGCTCAGGAACCATGTAAATCACTCGATTTAATGGCCTCTGGGATTGCTTCTTGCCACCCACTTCCCAGAAGCTCTGTGCTAGGAAACTGGGGCTGTGGGGCAGCAGGCTGGCCGGCCCCAGTTGCATGGTCTGGCTTCCCAAGACATTCTAGGCCAAAGGGGCAACAGTGTCTACGAGCAAGGAAGGAGAAACAGATAACCAGGGCTTCAGCACCTGGAGCTGGAGCCAGGTACAGGGCAGCCTCTTTCAGATTCTACCCTTGCTTTCTGCCTGGCCCCGCAACAGTAGCTTTATCTTCAGTGGAAGGTGTGATCCATCAGAACCTCCATAACCCCAACTGAGGAAGGCTTAGGGCCATTTGAATGACCAGGGACAATCAGTGGCCTGGAGTATGATGTCTCCAGATTCCCTGGATATTCCAGGATCCCTGGGTCATTCAGGGGTACCGTTTGTTTAGCTACATGCATGTGTCTTCTTCGCTGTCCACCTTCCCCACAGATTGCAAGCTCCTGAGAGCAGGGACCCAATTAGCTCACCGCACAGTGAAGGTGTGGGGAGTGGGCTTAACTAGGGAAGGCAATTGGGAGATGGGTTTGGACAGACAAGCAGCCTCTGAAGTGTTTAACAGGGAGGTGGGGCTTGGGCAAACATCACTGCAGAACAGATTGGAGGGAGTGGGGCAGTCTCCTCAGGAGGCCAGGACATCCTACCCCCCTAGGAAATGTACAAGGATTTGGGAACAGCATGACTTCTTACTCTGGTCAGGGAAACTCCTTGAAGCCAGTCCACCATTCCCCTCATCCTTGTCAAGGGTATTTATTTTTCCATTTCTCCCTTTGGCCACAGTTCTCTACCTTGGTTAACCTGGAGGGCTCTAGAAAAATCCAGGTTCTGGTCTGGGGATGAGGCCCAGGAGGTTTAGTCTCCATTGCCACATAAGCCTGGTGTCATGGTACATGCCTGTAATCCCAGAACTTAGATCTGGAAACAGGAGAAGCTGAAGTTCAAGGTCATTCTTAGCTATACAGTGAATCTGAAGCCTGAAGCCAACCTAGGCTACCTCATCTCTAAATAGACAAATAAACAGAAAAGGAAAATGCTGATCCCCACCTCCACATTAAATGCTACAGTCCTATGGGTCTCCGGTCCCCTTTACACCCTCAGGGAAACCAGTGCAACAACACTGCTGGAAGACAGGGGCACAGATTGCAGTCTAGCAGCAGCCAAAATAGGCCCACAGAAGGCCCCATCCCAAACCACAGCTAAGTCTGCTTCAGCTTCCGTAGGCATGACCAGTCCGGCCCTGGGACCACTGTGCAGATCGTGAGCTCCTTGCTCTGCAAACATTTACTGAACACTTGAGAGGCACAATCCAGGAGCTGAAGACAGTAGCCCTGGGCACACAGCCCTGACGGACACATCCTGGAAGAAGAGGGTACTGAACTATCCTAGAATGTCCATGGCCCTCATAGGGAGATGTGGGAGGTTTCAGAGGACGGTGACTCCTCGCCAAGCACTATGAAATAAGCAAACGTTAGCTGGACCAAAGGTGGGTTTGCTTAGGGCTGATCGGACTCTCTGAATTCCTTCTCAATTGTCCCCATCTTCATAGTAGGTGGAAGGCAGTATCTGGTACCCTAGTAGGCAGAGAGCCTCTCCAGTGCTACCCCCAGCCCACCCCTGTGCCTACCAGAAGACAGTGGGCACCAGTGAACACCAGCTTCCAGGGCAGGACACGGAGGACAGATAGACAGATGGGGAGGCAGAGGAGTATCTTCATCAGCTGCAGGGTTATCGCTCTGAAAGGACCTGGGAATGATGAGGCCCCTGAGGCTCAAAGGAGGAAGATAGGGGGCTTGTACAGACCCCCGCAGTCAGCTGGGTGGAGCTGATGCTAAAGCAGGACAGGAGGGGTCTGGAGGAAAAAGGCAGAAGGGATTCCTGATGTGCTCATGCACAAGTCCTTGGTGTTTCTGGGCCTTCCTGACTAAATAATTGGATGGGCTGCCTCACTCCCTGCAAGTCTCCCTGCCTGCCTGATGCTGGCTGCAACCCGGGCAGAGGGACTACAGGAAGGTGGGAAATAAGGAATGAGCCTTGACTGTTCTTCCCCTCTGCTCCACGTGCGCACTGGACACAATGCCATCAGCTTCCAGCAGGTGCCAGAAATAGGTGTGGACCACAGGAGGACTGTAGTGGACAGAGGGTTCTTGGCTGTGCCCAGGAGAGGCCATACCCTTCCCTTTCTGGACCCCAAACAGTTCCGGAGGGCCATATCCTCATGTGGTAGGTGGGAATTAATGACCAGAGGGGCACTCTAACCCAGGAGCCAGAAAGAGCCAGGGTACCCAACTCAGACTAGGGACTGGTTCAATGAAGAGCGCAGAGAGAAATGGGAAGGTGGGCACCAGGTCATGGGAACACAGCTGTTTTAGAGTGTGGCCTTTATCATTCATCAGGAGCCAATCAGCAATACCCCAGGCTTTTCACAGCACCAGGGCACAAATACAGTTCCACTATTGGCACAAGTATAGCCCTTCCTGAAGCTGCCCTCCCTCTAGGGTGAGGAGGAGATCTCACAGACAGTACCCAGTGAAGTAGGGATCTTCCCCATGGCCACGGGATGCTTATGGCAACTCATTAAGGCAGGCCAGCAGACTGGCTCCACAGCAGCAGGATACGCCCCTCTGTCAATGGGCTGGTAATGTCTAGCAGCCTCCTGCTGGCCAGAACAGCTTGCCCTTGCCTTGACCGAGAAACGAAAGTGACCTGACTGACCTCCTCCATCCAGGCCCTGACTGGCCAACCTCGGCTGGCACAGCACAGCATCTTCGTGGGTTGGGGGTCTAGACTATGCCTCACCTGCTCGGAAGCTCAAGCATTGTCTCTTAGTAGGACTCAGTTTCTCCACCTGTACCTCACAGGAGCTAAACTGGACAAGCTGGCACAACAAAGGCACCGAGCCACAGCTACGCTGTAGGGGAAGCGGCGCTGTCCTACCGAGTCCCCTAATCTCTGAGATGCCTCCATCTCCAGGGCTGCTCCAGGCTCAGAGAAAAAGAGAGCACGACAAACCCACCAAGGTTTCCGTCAGAGAGGGCCAATCCTTGCAGATGGCCATGTGTGATGAGACACACGGATGTTACAGTGACACCCCAAATACCCTGCGGCTAGAGGCTGCCTGGAGCTACATGAACAGCGTCTGAGTGCAGAGTGGGAACCCTGAGCCACCACTTGCTATATGTGAGACAATAGCATCACTTAGCCTTGCCGGGAGCCTCCTTTTGAGTGTGAAACAGGGTATGTGTGAACTGGCCTCCTCGGACTGCATGTATAAAACACACTACCAGAGCCCAGCTCTCAGAAACTGATGTTGTGGGTCAAATAACTACTTTCTTGCTTTCTTGACTATGTCTCCCCTTTCCTCTCGTCTCTCCCCCTCCTCTCCTGCTTCCTTAGCTCCTCCCTGCCCCTCTTGTCTAACCCTGGAGCAGCCACAGTCTCCCTACCCTCCATCAAGCCAGCTTTCTTGCTAACAGAACCCAAGCCTGCAGAATTTCCACCTCCAGCCCCAAGGTGACCCCATCCTCAGCTCAAGGGTAAATCCTGATTAGTCTGAACCAATCACAGTGTGCCTTCTCCATCGCCAGTGATTGGTTTAGAGTGGGCATGTGACCAGTGCTAGCCAATGAAGTGTAAGGGGAAGTAGGCTAGGGGCTTCTAGGCAAGGTTTCTTCTCCTCTTAACAGAAACCTAGAGGAACTATCTCATGTTCTATCCGTAAAGTCTGGGTCTGATATGATGCCTGGAGCTGTGGCAGCCATCTTGTTGCCATTAGGGAAGTTGACCAAAATAGTCGGCCATACCCAAAGTAAGGCCAGCCAGGCAGAGAGCACAGGAGAAGAGCTGGTTCTCATTGACAGCTTATACTTATCAACCTCTGACTCCTTGTCAGAGGAGGAAAGGCCTAACCACAGGGGGAAACCTCCTACTGGGGTTGCCAAGGTGTACACCGGAGCAGCCTTGATTCCTCATCGCCATAGCCAAACATGTCCCACGGACTCAGTGTCCACGGCGTGACAGCACAATCCCTCCTCCTCCACAGGCCCCATAGAGTAAGTAGCCTAGCACTGGCCCAGGTGTGGGACTATAGGAGAGACACACAGAGTGGAGGGAACACAGGGCATCATTCAGGAAGGCTCCTCACCCCAGCTCTGGGGCCCAGAAGACCAACCTGGCAGAGAAGTCTGGATGAAGCCAGGAGTCAGGGAGGCCAGAGAGCCTATAGGACCTGCACGTGGCTCTAGCTGCCTGGAGAACAGGTATTCCCAGGGCTAATGGTAGCCCAGGCAATGATCTGAATTCCAGGCTGGAGTGTAGGTCACAGCTAATTCCCATAAAGGGACATGCGGGGGACGGGTCCCAGAAAAGAAGGGAGCCCACCTAGCGCCTGCCCAGAGAGGACAGAGAACAGTCATTCTGTAAAGGCTCTGTGCGGAGGTTAGTAGTTCTGTCAGCGCCTTCACATTTCTAATAACTGAAGTTGGGGGCAGGGCCGGAGTGGGGTGCTTTGTTGTTTGTTTGTTGGAGCTGATGGCAGCACTGAGCCTGACCTTTAAGGCTTCAAATGCAGCATTTCAGGCAGCGCCAGCGGGAGAACGCAGTTGCGGAAGGAAGCTATCAAGACTGAAATGCCACGTCAGGCTGGAAACTCGAGGCAAAGCAGGGGCTTCTACCTGTCTGAGGAACACACCCATCCCTTGGTACCCATCCTCCTGCCTAGTGGCAAGGATGCTTTCCCAAGGAGAACCAGAAAGCTTAGGTGACTCTGAAACAGCACAAGGACATCGGCATCAAGGTCTACCCCCACCCCCCAATAGGATTGGAGTACCACACTACAAAGGCAGTCTGCTTTAAGTTCACCCAAGGGCCCCCGACTGCTCCCTTACTCCAGGTCACAGATATGGCTATTTAAGACAAATGGTTGCACGTCACAGTGTGCAGATGGCTGCATTGAAATCACCCTTCAAGCTGCATGCACTGAGCCCTAGCCCACAACATAAATGTGGCATCTGAAGGCTCCCTTCCCTCTCCTTGGGTCTCGGTTTCCGAATATGAAATCAGGACATGTGGCTCTCCTGGACCTTCTGTGGCTGGGTCCCTCCTAAGTCCAGGAAGCACACAAGGCCCATAGTGCCCAGCTGGTCAGGTTCCTTGATCCTTCAAAAACACTCCCTGCAGCTCTACCTTCCTACAGTCCCTCTGCCCGGGTTGCAGCCAGCATCAGGCAGGCAGGGAGACTTGCAGGGAGTGAGGAAGCCCATCCAATTATTTAGTCAGGAAGGCCCAGAAACACCAAGGACTTGTGCATGAGCACATCAGGAATCCCTTCTGCCTTTTTCCTCCAGACCCCTTCTGTCCTGCTTTAGCATCAGCCCTGCCCAGCTGACTGTGGGACAAGCCTCCCCCGACCCCCCATCTTCCTCCTCTGAGCCTCAGGGGCCTCATCATTCCCAGGTCCTTTCAGAGCGATAACCCTGCAGCTGATGAAGATACTCCTCTGCCTCCCCATCTGTCTATTTGTCCTCTGTGTCCTGCCCTGGAAGCTGGTGTTCACTGGTGCCCACTGTCTTCTGGTAGGCATAGGGGTGGGCTGGGGATAGCACTGGAGAGGCTCTCTGCCTACTAGGGTACCAGATACTGCCTTCCACCTAGTAGGAACATGGCATCACTTCTCAAATTGCCCAGAACCTTAGGCCATGCTTCTTCCCAACACACAGACATTAAGAACGCCAATAAAGTCAAACTTATGGTTCTCTCAGACATCAGAACCTGCACAACCCCAAGCACCAGTGCCCTAATGAAGGGAGACCAGGACAGCCAATCTCATAAAGATTCAGCACACGAAAATTCATCCTTGAATCTTACTAGAGACACCAAATAGAGCACACAGGGTCAACAGGTCAGATGCTGAATAGTGACTACTGACCGTGTGGGCATCTTGCCTTGGGCAGGGACCCCAAAACCTGCTGCAGGTGTCCCTTGCCCTTCACTGTGCAAATGAGAAGTGTGCAGAGAGGGAAACCCACCAGCCCAAGGTTACACAGCAAAAGTCTTCCAGTTTGCCAGCACCCTGACCTCCTCCATGTGACCCCTACAGACTTTCTCCACATGAGGGCTACTTGCAAAGACACTCCACTTCTCCAAAGCCTCCCAGAGCTCCTCAGAGTCCCAAATCCTCCGGTGAATCTAAATACCATTCAGTTTGCAGAAGTCTGAATTACGAGGACACAGCCTCCGTGTGTTTTCTTCTCAGACTGTCATCCTGCCAGTTGGTCGATGATCAAACTTTGTAGCTCAGCCTCAACTCAGGCTGTCCCTGACACAAGAGTTTGCAAAACACAGGTCTTCACAAGCAGGAGGCTTTGTTCCCCACTGCCAGCATTCGCCCACCAACTTCTGGCGTTCACATCAAAGGCAGGTACAGAAGGTGGGTACGGCAAGCACATTCTGGCTGCAGAGATAAATTGGCGTGTGCCTGCATCACACACACACAGAGGCACATGAGCACACACCCATATTTGAGCTCATATGTGCCTGTGTGCATATACCTGCACTACTCTGTACATACAAACATGTTTGCATGTATGCACCTACACATGTGCTTACAAGTACTATGCTAGCACAAATACACCTAAGCACACACCTACTCTCACGCACACAATTAGGTGCATAAACAAGTATGATGCACGCCCAGTATATGTGCAGAGTCATACACAAACACACAAGTGTAGACAATCCTACCTATAGGCTTACATTTGCACTCAGGCCAAGGTAAGGGTCCAGTACAACAGGAAAGCCCCAGAAACCCTAACTGGGCCCAGGTACCTACAGGCTCTGACTGAATACTGAATGCTATGGGTAAGGGGACAGGTCACTCAGGGTAGGCACAGCTCTCCTTGAGCACCCTCCTAGATCCAGAGCCTAGAAGTACATCTATTCCTCATGATCTGCACCATCCCAACCCTAGGAGGTACCACAGAGGTTCCCAACTCCAAAGAAGCCTAGTAAGTACCCAAGGACATGAAGCTGTGGGGGCGGTGGTTGACACTCTTAGGGGCACACTAAGAGGGCATTGCTCAGAAAGGACTGGCCCTCTATTGGGGGAGGAACACACCATGGTGGAAGCAAGGAGCCTAGGATCTAAGGGAATGGAAGGGAGAATGATGGAGGGGCGTCTCCTTCCCTGTTCCCTTTGTTTGGTGAGTATCACTTTTAAGGTGGGAAGAGATGGTTAACGACCAGCAGGAAAGACTTCCTCTCCTCCTCCTTTTCTGCTAAACAATTAGGCTAATCAGAGCCCAAAGTGGGTCAGTCAGAAGCCAAGAGGTATCAAGGCACCCAAGGTACTAGGCCCAGACAACCTCATGCACACAGAGAACAGGCGGGCTAGGGGTAGGTCCCGCCTCACCCCTGCTAGAATGGAGAGGAGCTGGAAGGCAGATTTCCACACTTGTCTTCTTAGAGGGCTGGAATGTCAGGGTCGAAAGATCTAAGAAGAGAGGAGACTGAGGCTAGGTGTGGGGGCGTGGGGGGGGACACCTCTGTCCAAGGTCACCAGAGAAGGCTGGGCCAGTTTTGCTCTTGACAGAGGCACCCCAACCCAAGTAAAGCGTTCCCCCCCCATACACACACAGCTAAGCAGGGTCTCCTAGCACATGAAGCCCTCCCACTAGGCTCAGTCACCAGTAGCAGCGGGGGTGGGAGGGGACAAAGAGAATCAGATAAGACCAGACAGGTAAGGAAGTGCATGTGGCCATGGGAAACAGCAGGACTGGAAGAGGGGACAGGATCAGTGGTGGGGACAACCACACCAACCGCCTGAGTCTCACAGGGGAAGGGTAGGACTTGTCTACATAAAGCCATGCTCAATCTGTGTGCATCCAAAGGACAGAATTCTTGATTTTTTAAGGATATCCCAAGAAACCTCTAGGGACTTCAGAAACCTTTAGGGGCATTTCAAGCTCAGTGGTCATCTGAACTGACACTCTCCACACCCTGAGGTCCTTGGTGACACTAATGCAGAGGACTCTTTGGTTTACAAAGAACGAGAGAAAGGGGGAATGTAAAAAACAACTTTAAAAAGAAAAAAAAAGAAGTTCAAACCATACATATACTTTCCTTCGGGAATACATGTATTGATTCTGTAGCTTCTTGTTTAGACAGTGGCACCAGGAAAAACAAACCTGACATGAAGGGAATCTCCTCAGCAAGTTTCAGGCCTGTATCTGTGATAGGAACCTCCTCACCATCAACTTGGGGACTTCAGGTACCAGTGCCCCTCCCAGGCCTAGGACCCCATCACCAGAAGACACAAATCAAGGGTTCCCAGGCAATTTTAGAAAGGGTTGGAGGCTGGAGGTGAGAAAGGACCTCTCTCAGAAAGAGACCATTCCCATCCCATAGGCAATGCTACTCTGCAGGGCCCAGGCCTGCTGGCTTTGACTCCTAAACCTGCAGACAACCTCTGAATAGCAACAGGCCCTCAGGAACCTAGGGCTTTCTGCCCTAACCCCACCTGGTCTCAAGCATCTGGAAGCTCGGAGTCTTGTGAAGTTCTATGGGCCTAGCAAATTAGCTAAGAGACTCCAACTTCACACATGCATTAAAACCTAGGCTCTACCCCGACCTCTGACCTTTCTTTCGAGAACCATAATAGAATGTGGAAATGAAGTCACACACACACACACACACACACACACACACACACACACACACACACACTGCTGCTTACTACCCTGCCCGGCAGGCTTTGCCACAGTTAAAGCAGTAGGGCAAGGACAATTCTGGGTTGCGGGGGCATTCTACGATGGCCAGCGTGCACACAAGAAGGATGATTGGCAGGCCAGCCTTGGCCAAGGATGGCCCCTCAGGCTTGCAAAAGACCAAAAAGAGAAAAGAGGGACAAGCAGGCAGGGTCACAGAGGGGAAGGGGGCTCTCACCCACCTCCCACGTTGTCAACCTTTTCATTTTCTTCCTAAAGACTTGAGTTTTTAGCTCCTCTCCCTACTTCCGGGACCCCCATCCAGATGACCCCAGGCCTCTGGCAGGGAGGCACATCTCTGACAGAACAATCCTCTCTTGGTCCTTATAGGAAATGTGGGGTTTTGGTAGGCCCTTCCATCTTTCTGGGTCTCAGTATCCCAGTCTGGGGGGAGGCCTTGACGAGGGTTCTGAGGACAAGCTGGTAACAGGGGTGAGCAGCTCATCCTGGGCTCAATGAGGGGAGTCCACCATCACCCCGGCAACAGCTTCCACCAACAATCACCAACAATGGATGGTTGGATGAGGGGAGCAAAGGGGAGACAAGAAGGAAGTTCGTGTCGGGCATGGTGGCACAACTTTCGTCCCAGTGCTCAGAGGTCACACTGGTCTACATAACAAGACCTTACCTCAATAAATAAATAAATTTTTTTAAGAAAAAAAAAGAATACGGTCAACCAAGTGGGGGTGGGGCACTGTGAAATGACAGGCATCTGAGGTCCCACAGCCACGGCTTGTGAACTTGATACAGATATGAACAGTCGCTGCCGTGGTACCTTAGAGAGTTGTTTCTGCTCACTGGTGGCTGCCCTTCTCCCATTGATTCTCCCCACTAGCCTCTTAAGATTATATTATTTCACCCTGTCTCGAAAAACCAAAAAAAAAAAAAAAAGATTATATTATTTCAGTAGGGGAAATCAAGGCAAGGTCATCTTAAAAGAGAGGGTCCAATCTAGAGGCCAAAATGGAGCATATGAGGCTTACACCGACACCCAGCATGCCTCCAAACTGTGTTCTCCAAGAGGCTGACATTTGAGGTGTTATAAGCTGGTGGTGTCTAGCTACACTCAAGCAGAGGGGAGAAGGTTCACTGAATGCTGAAGGGTTCACTTGATTTACTTGAGAGTCAGTTTTACTTTGTCACTTTGGGATCAGTCTCTTCTGGTTTGGTGTGGAATCTGGAAGACTAGCCCCTAAGGTACCCATTTTAAAGTGGCCTTCTTCCCTTTTCAGGAGGTTAGTCTGATCTATCTGTCCAGGAGGAATAGTCTAATAAAAGTAGGGTACAGAGGGCACAGCAACCAAAGATCTCCCCCAGAACCTCAACACCAGGAGGGGTGAAGGCACCTGGCAGTGCCGCATTCTACTGACAGTGGCAGCAGGCCTGGAAGCCTTACCCCTCCCTCCTGCGAAAGCTGCGCAGGTTGTTGGAAAGAGGGGGGACCCACACATGTAATGTTGCCTCCCACCAATAGGGAGAGCCACAGAGAGGTAGAGAGACCTACTCCAGGCCCAGACAGACACGCGTCACCCACCATTAACCATAGCTAGACTGATGCATGCCCTGTCATGGGCGCTGCTCCCCATTTGCCCACTCAGAAGAGAAGCACTTATATACTCTGACAGGCATTCATTTGTTGGGGGTACAAACCCTCACTGCTCCTCACCCATGCCGGAGGAAGGAAGGCACCAAACCCACCCCATCGCTAGAGCAGAGCTGTGTTAAGAGGTGCAGGCAGGCGGGCAGTTCAGATGGGCACTCCATGAAGCGCTTAACCAGAACTCCACTGGGCAGGGGAGCGTGAAGACCAGGGGTACCAGAGGGCAGGGTACAGAGACCCAACAGAAAGGACAAAAAGGCAGGCAAGCCAGGGTGGGCACAGATTAATGACAGGATAAATAAGGAGGTGAGAAGAGAGAGAGAGACCCTAAGCCCCAAAACTGGAGTGTGGGGCAACAAAGAGGGACAGAAAATACATAAATATATCAAGGCTGTTAGCAGCCAGGACTGACTCTCCGCCAGCAGCACTGGCTGGCCTGACCGCTGGGGTGGGCGTAAACGGGAACAGAGGGAAGCAGGTAAAAGGGAGCATGTGCTGTTCTAGGACTCCATCCTCGTAGACACGCGAGTATATACACATCCATGCATGACACATGTATCTGAAACCCCGATTCAGATCCAGGTGGGGCAATAGAGGCCCCTCTTCCTAAAACCAAAGTCCCGTCCTCCCTCCAGTGGCAACTCCTCTGCCCTTTATAATCTAATGGCTCGGTTCATTTCACCCGATGGCAGACGGCCACACTGCCAGAGAGATAACGGCCACCAGATCCTAAGCCCGCATTTGATTAAAACCAAGCAGTTTGAAAAGCTGGGCCCCTTCCCACAGCTCCACACCCCGGAGGGTATTCTGAATCATTGAGGGCCCTCCCCACGGAAGGCTTGTTCCATGGCATCCCGGTACCATGGGACTGATAGTCCTACTTTCCAGCTTGAGAATCCACCTGTATCAGCGTCCTCTGAGGCTGGGCACTCTGACCCGGGAGAAGGTTCAAGATACTACCCAGCCCTGAGCAGCCCCACAGAGCCCTGGAACCCCAGAGGCAGCATCAGCCTTTTATGTCATTTAACAAAAGCCCTAACTCGGAACCATGCAGTCACTAAGAGGGGTCCACAAGAGTCCCCTTCCTCCTCCAAGGATCAATAAAATCTACATCCAAGGGACCAGGGCAGCTGAAGGGCACTGCCTGTCATGGCAAATCTGCTTCCATGTCACACGTTCGTCACCTCCCACTAGACCCCAAAGCTCCATAGCCCCTGTTCCTCCCCCTACTTCATCCCCTAATTATGGTTTGTAAGACATGTCCCAAACCCCCGAATTAACTCCAACTACATCAAAAAGAGAAGAGTGTCCAGCTGGAATGATGTGTGGCTGTAGTCACACCCTCCTCAACATCTTCTGGGGACGGAGGGACAGGTGCACACTTGCTCAGGGTTTTATATTGTCCTAGGGGAGACTCAGGAAGGCCCAGCAGCCATGGGAAGCACGCTGCAGGGAAGGGGAGAGAGGTCAGAAGAGGCAGAAAGAGATGACTACTTAAACCTTCACTTGAGGAGCTGGGAAAGAAACAGCTAGGAAAGGAAAAAAAAAAACTGTGGCTTGCCTTTGAGGAAAAAAAGAACAATAAAAAATGCTTTTGCTCTTTTTAGACGCCGTAGTTCCAATCCAGTTTTATCGCAGCACATGAAAGACAATAACACACCCCACCAACCCTTGAACTTCCCTGCGCTCGTGAAAACCCAGACAGCTGACAGAGGACACGTCTGTGTGGCACCTGTAATTTGCCTACTGATCACCCGCCTGAGCACGGCCAGGCTGTGTGAGGAGAGCGATGGATGGCAGCGAGGACAGGGAGACAGACTCCGAGCAGTGCTCCATCCGAGTTTGTTTTTTCCTCATCTGGCAGAACCAGGGGCTCCTACCCAAGGGCAGAACTGCTCTTATGATGCAGACTAGCCGGACCAGACCCTTCCTCTCATGCCCAAACCTGGGCCAGGACACTTGTGAAGGAGTCTAGGGGACTGGTGGCTCCTCAAAGCCAAGGACACAAAACAGAAGCACGGTCCTTGCCATGCCCCAAAGCTGTGTCTGGACAATGGCATATGGTTGGGGCATAGTGTCAAGAAACAGATGTTGTCCTAAAGGCCACATACAGAATACCCACTTCCTATCTAGACACATCTGCCCGACTTTGCCAGCTCCTGGGGAAGGTGAGGAGACTCGGATGGAGGCTGGTAGAACCTGGAAATGCTATTACCCTGTTAGGAGCAGGAGCGACAGGGTCAGCACCAGGGGCAGGCAGGGGTCCTCCCCATCATTCACCTTCTGGTCCAACCCCAGCACCTTCACCTCCTTATTGAGCTCTCCAGGGACGTCCCCTCAGGTGGGTGGCCAAGAACAGGTGACATTGACCACAGCAAGAAGGTGCTGGTATCTTCTGCATCCAGCACCCCCACCCACCCAAAGGAGAAGGCCCAAGAAGACCGAGTGTGGATGTCTGACCCCACGTCTGACTCTAAAGCGCTAGGTTCCCACCGGGGATAGAACACAGGGCAGATGCGTTGTTTCAAGTCTAGCGGACAGGGGTCTCTGGCCATTCTCTCAACCAACCCCAAGATACTCTATTACCAGGACAGTGGCTGGAGTATCAGCTGACAGACTCGAACTCCTTGCCCCATCCCTGGGATTGAAGATTTTTTTTTTGCTCCGTCCTCTTGGGGGTGGGGGCAGTCTATGGGAAGAAGGGGCACCGCAAGGAAGTTTCGCAACGCAGCCAGAAGCTCCGGGACCCTGGCTGCTAGCCCACGGGGGTTTGTAGCCGCCACCCTCAGCTGCAGCAAGCCACGGGACCCAGAGCCCCCGCCCTGACACGCGGCGCGAAGAGGGGCAGACGCTGGCTGAGGGGCGCAGGGGAGCGCGGGGCTCCGCGGGGTCCCGCGGCTGGCCGAGGCCACTTACGTGTGCTGCTGGGGGAAGCTGTAGGCAGAGGCACCGGGGACGGTGAGCAGCGGTAAAAGCAGCAGCGGCGGCAGCAATAGCAAGAGCGGGCGTGCGGGCCCGGACGCTGGGTTCCGGGGGTCAGGGAAGGGCCGGGGGCCGCGACCGGGCCAGGGGCGCGCAGTCCGCACCGGGCCGGGCCAAGAAGCGCCGCAGGTCCGAGCCGGCACCGCCATGTTTCCATTCAAGATGCGGCGCCGCCGGGAGGGGGGGGGACGGCGGCGGGCTTGGGGGGGGCGCGGGCGGCGGGCTGCGGGAGGCAAGCCGGCCTCTTTTCCACCTCCTTCTTCCGCGTGGGGCCTCCGGGGCTGCACTGGCCGCAGCGCCTCTGCGGGCTGCGCGCAACGATCTCCCCGCCGCGCTGGCTCCAAGCGCTTTGAGCGCCTGGCCCGGGACCTGCGCTCAAATAGCGGACGCCGCCAACCTGCCGGCGCCGCCCTCCCCTGTCGCTCTTTCCCTCCCTCCCTCTCTCTCCTCGGCCGGCCCGCCTCCGCGCGTCCCCGCCGCGGCCACGCGCCCGCCTGTGCCCGCGCGCCCCTCGTCCCCGTTCACCCCCGAGCCTGCCCTATTGGCTCATGCAACTGATATGAGTCCGAGCTCGCGAGTCCTACGTCCCAGCCGCTGTCCGAGCGCCCAGTGTACGTCCCCACCTCCACCCCCCAATTTAGACCTGGGAACATCCCTCTGCCCTGTGAGTGAGAACTCTCCTAGGCAGTTGCACATCTGACTCTTACGGGGCTCGACCTTCAACAGGCTTAAGGCCTGGAGTCACAGGTTTAATGGTGAAATGGCAGGCTTCTGCAGTCCAGAGAGGAGGGTGGCAGTGCTGTCCCACCCACAGTAGTAGCTCAAGCTACTTCAAGATTTCTTCCTGCGGGGAATAGGGGGGGCTTGCACTTCCAGCCCTTGGTAGAAAAAAAAACGAGGATTTTGATTCTTCTAGCTCCTTAGTAGGGAGTTTGGGTGGTTGGAGACCTCCGCTTTTGCTTTGCTCATCTTTACCTCCAAGGCAACCTGTGCAGGGGAGCCCAAGCCTCAGCTCCCTGGACTTGCACAGTCTCTAGTCGAGGGTCAGGGAGCTCACCCCAGGACAATCCATTCGTTTCTATCCTAGTGACCCCTGGCAGTTCCCTGCTGTAGCTACAAGGATAAGGCTTGTGTAACTTTCAGCTTGTGGGCCACATTCTCAGAATCCACCTTTTCCTTAGGAATACGCTCTAGGTCCTCAGTGTCATTGCCAGGAAAAGATGAGTAAGGGTTAAATGGCCTGATAGCTGAAGCCCTCACAGCTGGGACTGCTGAAGTTGGCCCTTGAGTCCCACATTGTCCCCCTTCCCCACTGATGAGAATGCTCTCTGACAGCCTGGCACAGGGATGAGTCCCTTTAGCAGTAGCTGCTCACAGATTCTGCCAAAAATGAAGCTAAGGGGTTCTTAATTGCTGGGTTCAATTCAGAGATGCCCAGGGACTCTTGTCTCATGCCTGGGTAGGTCACCTATCATCCACTCGTAGGAGAGATTTCAGAGAGAGGAGAGAGAGATTTCAGAGAGAGGAGAGAGAGATTTCAGAGAGAGGAGAGAGAGATTTCAGAGAGAGGAGAGAGATTTCAGAGAGAGGAGAGAGATTTCAGAGAGAGGAGAGAGATTTCAGAGAGAGGAGAGAACAGTGGCCTCTGGGCTGAGGGCTACAGAGGCTGTAGAAACGCAGGGCAACCTTTACTTGATTTTCAACTCTGCTGTGGGCTTCCCATCCTTGTTCCACTCCTATAAATTAGGACGTGGCAAAGGAATGGCTTCCTCTTTTCTGAGTGACATTTCAGGGCCAGGTTGGCAATATACTGAAAATCAGGAGGCCCCATCAATGATATCAAAGGGGGCCAGAGGTCCTGGACTGCCACTAGTTCCTGGGACCTGACAGACAGGAAGGGCCTAGTGAACTATGGGAGGCTGCGTCAGGCCAGTTCTCTAAGGAGACATGCAGGGGTCTCCCTGAGCCAGATGTGTGACTGAGTCAAATGCCCACTGATCCCTGTCCCCAGCTCTGGACAGGGCAGTTCCACCACCAAGTTGAATAAAGACAGAATCCTGCACTGGAGTCAGTCATCCCCCTCACAGCCTGCTAACTCCTGTCTCTAACATCTGTATCCCTCACATGCAGGGAGGACTGCCCTGAGATGCCCTCCCCCACTCATTGGCTGGACAAATAACCGTTCAGCCCAAGGGATGTAATCCCTTTTCGGTTTCTTCTAAAGGGTGGCCCTTTCCCAAGGCAGACTCTGCAATGTCTTGACACATGTCAGGGACAGCCCGCTTGACCTTTGACACAAAGATGTCGGAGCTGTCCTCGGAGAGAACCCAGGCCGTCAAGCACCTGGGGCCAGTCAGTTCGGCAGTGAGCGCTGGCAGTTGGGCATTTCAGTCTCAGCCTCCGCAGATGTGCACCTAATTGAGGCCGCTGGCGCCGAGGGAAAGGCGGGAGATTTTGGTTGACAGGCCGTTAAAGGAAGACAAATAAGGAGGGGAGGTAATTAAGAGTAAATGGGTAGTAAGAGTTTACACATTCCGACTTGGGAGACTTACAATATCCTCAGCCTCCTGGCAGCTGGCTCCAGCCACAGGTTAAGATCTGGGGAGGAGAAATTGTGGCTTGCCAGAGAATAAGATGTCCACAGCAGGCAGATGGGTTCAGCAGGAAATGCCTAGCCCCACCCATCTGACCAAGGCGACTGTCTTGGAAGGTGTTGGGTGGCAGGGGTATGTAACATTGCAGCCAGCAGAAAGAAACCAATTCTTGCCAGGGACCTAGCAAGAGCTGTTTCTATGACTTACAGGAGGTCAGATCAGTAGCCAGAGAGATTGACGGAGCTTTATGGAGAACCTACTATGTGCCAAGGAGGCCCTACGCTCAGCCATACCACCCAAAGGAAGAGGAAGCACAGCAGGAATATTTACTATGCCAGGGCAGCGAGATTTCTACCCCAAACTACCCCACCTTCAACGCTCCCACCTGTCCCTCAAGCCCACAGGCTGTCCAGCAACCCTTTCAGTGAAAACCCCTGCCCTGAGGCCTTAGTCCTGCAGTTTCTGGGGCATACTCTTGCACCTTTACCATTTGGGCACAGGGTATTCAAGAGACCATCAAACTACTTACACCAGGAAGTACTCCTTGGACAGCCCCTCCACAGTTGGATGGCCTCCCCCCATTTCTCCTGCCTCCTCTTCAGTCACACACAAGTGATGGCTTCTGCCTGGGGTGTCTGAAAGACACCTACACTCCCTACTTTCGTCAAGTTGGCACCTAAAGCTCTCTAGTTCTTATTACACTCTCCAGGTACTATATAGGTTGTGGCCATTTGAAAGAGCAAAGAAATCTTGGCATAAAGAAGCCAACAGTTGGCCGGTTAAGGAGCCCAAGAGTTATGCCCATGAAGTGTTAGCCTGATCTGGAAGTGAGGTGGATCAACTTTGGCAACAGGCATTATGGATTATGTAGGCAAATCTATTCTGTGTCTTCATCCACCTAGTGCCAAAACCCAAAGCATGTCTCAGCATTTAGCAAGTGCTAAATGAGGGAAGACAGAGGAGTCACACATCCCCTAGGAAGGGCAGGCTCTACACTGAAGCAAGTGGGAGCTTCCTGGAAAAGGAGGAAAGATTCCAGCTCAGCCTTGCAAGACTAGCAGGGGTGTGCTCCCCCAAATGCTTCATTCTAAGCATTGTGCAGATGAACTGTAATCTCCATATATAACCAGAAGAGGGCTCCACCTCTGACCGCATAGAGAATACTTCGAGCTGAGACCGGATCAACTGAGGCTTGAAGAATGGATCTGAGCCCAGGAGTTCAGGGCCAACCTGGACAACATAGTAAGATCCCGTACCAAAAACTAAACAAATTTGATCAAAACCAAGAACAAAAAAGCCTTTAAGTCTCCTTAGTGAAATTGCTAACATTCACTGTGATAGAGGGAGGTGGAGTTTAAGCCTTTCACCTGCAAAATCATGGGCTCAGACCGGCAGAACCTACAGTATCTTCTTAGACTGAAGGGGAAACTGAGTTCCAGAGATGGAACGAAACTTACCTAAAGCCACTAATATGTTACTGAAGGTCTGGATGTGGGGCTCTGAGTCTGGAGATGGCATTATTATCCCAGATCAGTCTCCCACGATGAAGAAGGAGGCTAATCATAGCCTCAGACCTGACTTTGACTTGCTCATCCTGGCCTCTGGAAGCAGGGAAAGCTACAGTCCCAGTCTAGGGCCCATGGGAAAGCGAGAACTTTTTATACTGCAACAGTAGCTGCATACTTAGATTGCTATTATCACAGGGGTCACTGAACTCAGATCACCTGCTCGGGTGGAGAACTCTGGTTAATTAGGTAGATCCGAGCTTCTAGAAGAGGCTTGATCCATGGTTCCTGGGAACTCCCTACTTAGTAGGGGAACACGATACACAGGAAAGATATGATAAATACCTCAAACATGCATGCTGATTTTTTTTAAAAGCACATAATCAGACAGGGTATAGAATTACTGTGTTCTGCAAGGCCCAGGCAGTCAGGAAAGGCCTCCTAAAAGGGAGGACCCTGAGAGTGGCCCAAAGGGGCAGGCAAGAACTTGAGTGGCTGTGTGATGGAGGACAAAAGAGCATCGCTGGCAGACAGGCTGCATAAAGGCCTGAGGTAGGAGCGGGCTGGGCCCTTTCTCCAGGGAAAGTGTGTGTGAGGAACCAAGAATGAGTTCCCAGCAGAGGCAGGAAGATGGACAGTGTGGTCTCCTGGACAGCGTGAGATGCGTATAATAAGATGTCAAGGCAGGCTGTTTACCATTGTACCCAGGGCTCCAGGACCCTGGGTAGCCTCATCCATAAAGAAGGAAAGTAAAAATATGTCAATCACCCTGTGAGCTTAGAGAAGCAGTCTACACTGCTTCTGCTGCTTGTAACTGGGTTCCTTCTAGCTCAGGTTCTGTACAGACAGGCATGGTTACACAGCCACCTGTGTAGTCCTACAGCTGGTGTTCCTCGGTGAGATCTGGACCAACCTGCTCATGTTACAGATGTGGAAACTGAGGCTCAGGGAAAGGTGGGCTCATCCAGGGGCTCAGTAAACAGAAAGATCCAAGGCCCAGACTAGATGTGGATGTGGCTCAGTGATACAGTGTTTCTCTGCCTGTCATACACAAAGCCCTGAGTTCAAACCCCCTCCACCACAGAGAGAGAGAGAGAGAGAAAGAGAGAGAGAGAGAGAGATTCCAGGATGGTGTTTGGGGCCTTTTGAGTTTGAGTCCTTAGGAGGACATAGATCAAAATGTCTGCCCAGTGTGGGAAGGGACCTTGGCCCCATTGCTGGGTCCCACTGCTGTGGCAGAAATGCCCAGATGCTGGTCTTGCTCGCTTTCCTCAGACCTTCATCCCACTCTGGCAGGAGAAAATGAGGACAAATAAAAGAGAGAAATTGTCCCCTCAGCAGAGCATTAGGTGTCTGAACGGTTTTCGAATAAATAAAAGTCTCCTCAGAGCCCCTGGCCAGGGCTGACAGCAGCTCTAACTTCTCCACGAGATGTGTTTTTCTGCCTCCAGGTGGAAGTGAAGGGTGTCGATGGTAGGCTAAGTCAGGCTTTGGCAGCGGCAGCCTTTCATCACCGCCTAATGTCCCTTCAGCGCCTTTGCCTGGTGGCCACAGCAAATTGCCCCCTCTGCTAGCTGCCCCTCCATCCCACCAGAAGAGGGTGAGGGCCAGATGCTGTCCCCATCTAGGGTAGGAAAGATCATTGTGCTAGCACCCAGTTAGTAATTTTGGAAATGGTTTGTTCCTAACTTGGTGATTTTGCAAGTGTAGAGATTGAGGCAAAGAAGACCTTGATCAATTGGTCAATGAAGTCAACAGGCCAGGGATGCTTCTCCGGAATGAGCCACCTCCGCACAGCATGTCAGGAGTGAAAGAGCCAATTCCTAAAAGGGGCCTTTCTGAGACAGAACCACACCTCACACCAGCCACCCTCCCCTTGGCACTAGAGAAAGGCACCTGAGTATGGGGCAAGATTGGTGGTGCACATCTTTAACCCAGTCCTCAAGAAGCAGAAGCAGGTGGGTTTTTGAGTTTGAGTCCTTAGGAGGACATTGATCAAAATGTCTGCCCAGTGTGGGAAGGGCAGGGCTATATGAGAACCTGCCAGGGTAGGCGGGAATAAGAGGAAAATCAGAACAGGAAAGAAAGGCTCCAACATGACAACTCTAGATACCAACGAACTGAGATTGAACCAGAAGTACAATCTCCGGCAATTGATGGGAAAGTGCCCTGGAGAAATTCCTAAAACTGTCTGCTTCCCCTGCTGGAAGTGACCGTTAGCTTTTGTTCATCAGTTAGCTTTTGTTCATCAGCCCCTTAGTGAATTGACCTCTGGAAGACAGGTAGCAGGAGGGCAGCACCCAATTCCATCATTACTTCATTTAGCTGATGATTCTGAGGGAGGCAGTTAGCGTTCCATCTGTCGAGCCTTGGAGATGGATGTAGCTAGAGGCTCCTCTTCGGGCTCTAGAGGGATAGCTGAGGCCGAGCAAGACGGCAGCATAGCTAGTGGGAGCTCTGTGTTGTGAAAGGTTGTAGCCAGCCCTGCCCCATTTTGTGAGGTCCCTACTTCCTGGGGGTGGTACTGTCTCCTTTCGAACCTGGGCCAAGTCAAGGGAGGGACATTTCAGCCAGTAACTACGCATGCTTCCCTAGGCAGGTCAGGTGCAGTTTTCCTCTGCTGGAGCCGCAGTCCCGCTTGCAGACCCCACATCTGGGGCTGGCTAAAGGGAGGGGACATAGGGATAGAGGAAGGAGGAAGCATGTGACTCCTCCCAAGTGGCTGGAGTGCCCTCTTAGTCCAGGTCTGTTGTCCCAGAAGCCATCGACTTCACAGACACTCCAAGTGAACTTAGGAGTCTTGTTATTTAGTACCTCCTCAAGCCCTCTTAAGAAGAAAGTATTTTCTAGCCCCAGCTCTTGTGAGACATTGTTTCTGTAGCTGTTCTGTATCAGGCATTGGACAAGGGCCTTGTGCTAAGGTTCTACCAGTGAGCTTCCCCCATTAACTATGAGTTCTTCAGTGAGGCTGATCCAAGAAGGGATGGTTTGAACAGAGTCTGCAGGGGAAGGTCATGCCACATTGGAGGCTGCTCTGTTACCTAGGGGACTCTGCAGAGTCCGAGCAGCACTCAAGAGAAATAGGCTCTGTTAGGGCAGGTATGACGGCCAGGAGTTGTGATTCTTCAGGCTACACAAAGGGGCAAAGCCAATAGGGCTGGTGCTCTCTCAGTCAGTGTGGAAACACACTTCCTGCCTTCTCTGCTGGCTGGAAGCAGTGCCATTTCAGGAAACGGAATACACCCTGCGGCACGTGTGGCGGGAAACAGGAGGATGAGAATAGCCCGGCTGGGAAAAGGGGAAAGGCCAGGGCCTTATCTTAGCATTTTCCCTGGAGTCGGCTGGCTGACAGAAGGGCCACATATCTACTTCAGAAGGCATGATGTTCAGAACAGGAGAGTGTCCAGGGTACCAGTCCAGGAATAATCATGGCTTGCAAGAATTCTGGTTCCATCTTACCTGTGTCCGGAATGTGGGCAGAGAGGAAACGCCACTCTAGAGGCGACCAAGCCTTAGAATCCCTTTCAAAGAACAGCAGTGCCTCTGTGGACTCTCGCTCCTTTCCATAACTGGGCAAATGAGCCTCAGAGCTCTCTGGGTGCTGCCTTAAGTCACACAATAAACAGTGACACCTCTAAGACCGCAGCCTATACCATGGATCCTGACATGGGCCAACCATGGCTCTATCATGTGGTCAGAAATAGCTATGTCTAAGTAAGGCTATCAGGACGTTTCTCTAGGCTCTAGGAAGGTGGAATGGGTGAGTGGGAGGCCTTACTGAGGAGGAAGATGGGAACAAGGAAAATAAAGAGGCTTCTACCTATTGACTCCCACTAGCTTGTTGGGAAGTTCTCTCTGGCCCTGTCTGGGAGCTCAGCACTATCTTGCTGAGGGCTTGATCACTAAATGAGAAAGGAAGAAGTTAGGGCAGAGGTGAAGAGAGAAACTCGCTGGAAGAGAGGCCTTGGGGAGGGGGACCAGGATCTGGACTCAGAAGTTTGCAATAAGCTACTGAGGTCTTACCTAAAGATCCAAGCTGGTTGCCTTGGGGTGGCTGAGAGCAGACCCCAGACAGGGTTCACCAGTGGTTATTTAGACAGAACACAAGAAAGGGGCAGGGATTGCATCCAAGGGACAATAGGTCTGCCAGGCATGCCCAGGTCCCTCAGAGGATAAGGCATTAGCAAGTATGGATAAATGAATAAATAACTATGATAATAATCACCTCTTGCTTGCTACTGCCTAGAGTCGGGCCTGGCAGGCCTACAGATCGGATCCCTGGGGAAAGGTTGGACACCTGCTCTAAGAACCCTGTGTGACTGCCTCTTCTAGATCTGCTCTTGGCCGTGTCTTGAGACCTTGCCTTTACCTCACTGAGTTTAAGAGTGTAAGAGAAAGAGGGTATGGAGGCCTTCTAAACACAACATAGGACCTCACGCAGGGCCTGTACGGGTCTGCACCAGATGGGGCCCTAGAGCTGAAAGGAAAAAGTGGACCACGCCCCTGTCTCCGACTGATAACCACATGCAAATGAAAATTTAGTGTTCTCCAAAGGAGTCTTACTGGGGAAACAAACTATACTTAAAATCAGGCCACATGCCCAGCAGCAGATGGCCAAGAGAAAACAACATCAGTGACATCTTTGGAGGTTCCTTGTCATACAGGCACATTTTTGAAAAAAATGAATCTTAGATATTACGTCCTAAAGGTAAGAGTAATTCCAATCACCATTCCTCCCCTCTGCTCCAACCCCTCCATCTTCACTACCTACCAAGACCGGACCAGAAGATCTCTTAAGTCTCAAAAGAACCTTCTGAGGGGATAACATTAGCCGATTGGACAGATCAGTAAATTGAGGCGCCAGCAGCCCTGAGTGACTCTTTAGGCTGGTCGGGAGGCAGTAGATAGGCTCAGACTTTCAATTCAGTTCCTCCTGCATTAATGCAAGAGGGGCATGCTGTAATCTTTTTTTTTTCTTAATAAGCTCATCTTATCTCAATATGCAAAACTATGCATGTGGCATGCAAATTAGCATTTCCTGCCTGCTCCCAGGATGTCAGTGCAACCTTTGGGTTTTACCAGTGATCCAACAGTCTGCCCTCCCCGCACGCCCTGTCTCTTGGAAGCATCCCTGCTCTGCCTGCTCTACCAAAGTACCTGAAGTCTGGGCTTCACAGAAGAAAGTTGGGAATTTGATGCAACCACGTGCATCAATAGGTTCTAGGGATGAGTCAAGGGCCTTTCAAACTTCCTATCCCTGCCCTTCCTTGAACCCCAGCACTGCAGCATTAGACGACTGCACTCTGAGGAGTGAGCATAGAATTCCTGCTGTGACTGGAATGTGGAGAAGCTTCCTGGAGGTGGAAGAAAGGACGGTTCAGGTGATGGGACCTTAGACAGCTAGTAGTAGATCTGCCCCGAGAAAGCCAGTGAAGCATCTAAAGTCTGTTGAGAGGAGCGAAGCGTCCCTGTGATGAAGGAGTCCACTGCACCGAAGCACGCAAGTCAGGAGGCTGGCAGGCAGGTGGCAGGACTGCAACCAAGCTGCAGCCGCAAATCATGGGAGAAATGTCCCATGGGCACAGGGTGGAAAGGACAGTCAAGCTAGTGCCCTGGTCTGATTCATAGTCAGGCAAGCATCTTACCGGGCCCAGGTAACCTGGAGCTTGTTGCCTAGCATCACTGCACCTCAGTCTCCGTGGAGGGAAAATGGGCTCACACCAAGCCCCTGGTCTTCCTCTCAGAGCTTCTGGTAGATTAATGGGGGTTTGAGCTACTGCTGAGTTTGGAAGCACTCATGGAAATGCATACTCATGATCCCCAGGTTCATGATGGGCATGAACACTGTCCCCACTCCTGCACACACTGCCCATCAGAGGTGGTGACCCATACCTGGCACACGCCAGACAATGTGGAACTGAGCCTCAAGGCAGAGGCAGGACCAGAACCAGGGTACACTGCAGAGTGACTTAACAGGTGAAGGCAAAGTGGTGGGCAAAGCCTTTCCTGCTGCCTTGGTGCACAGGGAAAGGAAGCTGAATCAAGAGGTTTCCTATAGAGAAATATGAGAATAGGAACAGGAGGTGGGGTTCAGGTCAGTCTAAAACACTCTAACAGAAGGCCCTGGGAGAGTCTCTGGTACTTATGTATATATTCCCCTGGGAATGCGGTCAGATAGAGCAATAGCCAAGCAGTAAGGGCATCTATGAAGGTCAGCTTGACCTCTTCAAACACCCAGCTTTTTAAGCAACAGGAAAGTTATTTTAGAACTAAAATTGATGCAGGCCCACAGTGTATGATGGATTGAAATGGGGTTGCTCTGAAGGAGGAAGTGAAGGGGTCCCAAGGTTTCCACAACAGAGTCAAGTTGAACACCCCATACCAGACTGGAGAACAAGGAAAGGTAAGTACTGGGCAGGTCTCAGCCTGAGGAATCTGAACTATCATTTTACCCTTCACATGGTGACCTTGGGATAAACTTTTTGCAGCTGCAGGCTGCATACCCCCATCTGAAGAATGGGGGAGTTCTTGGTTCCCTGGGGCCTGCTTGTCTCTCAGTTGCTGGAGCCGATGTGGGGCTGCACCCCATCCTGTAGCGGAGGCTGTTTATTCATCTTCCCAGAGCTGAGGTCCTGACGAGCTCATCTGCTTCCTAGCTCAGCTAATTGGAATCGCTTTTCCCTTTTTTCCCTCTGACTCTCAGTAAATTATTCGAATTCCCCCAGTCAGAGGCCTGGGTGATG
The DNA here is from genome assembly GCA_004026605.1 of Ondatra zibethicus. Lineage (NCBI taxonomy): Eukaryota > Metazoa > Chordata > Mammalia > Rodentia > Cricetidae > Ondatra > Ondatra zibethicus. Next base: position 185,998 of record PVIU01000842.1, read on the forward strand.
GACAGCCCTGTCACAGCAGCCTAAGTGTTTAGAGAGCAATTGTTCTGTGGAGGGCTGCTATTCCTCAAGCTGGTGCTGTGCAAGGTACCACAGGGAGAGTCTGCCAGACCCTGTCCTTGCCCCTGCCCCTGGCCCTGCCCCTGCTGCACACCAGCCCAGCTACCAGAGCCTGTTTGGCCTAACCAGCCAAGCACAGGCTTCCGGTATACGATCCTTGTCATAACAATCAGAGCAGCCGAGAGGTACTGCTCTTAAACCCTCAACACACATTTTTATAACCTTTCTGTTTAATAAGAAAGAGACAGCTCCAATTAGCTGGGAATATTCCACAGAAATGGGATTATTTTAAAAGCTCCGGCAATATTATAAAATAGCTTCAGTAAGTGAACAGCTGTTGCCGGGCCCCGCCCGCCGTGCTCACTGCGCCTCCCTCCCTCCCTCCCTCCCGCGCTCCGACACCAGGGCTAAGGCACTGAGTACTGTGCCCTGGCTGGCGTCCAGGAGTATTTCTTCAGGTAGCCACATGTGAATCACGGTGAGGAACAGAGACCCCCTTGTCCTAGACTGACGGGAGGGAACGATTTATAGCTTTCCCTGAGTTTGGATCATAGCATTGCTAGAGTCCTGTTTTCTTCCAGAAAAGTCCATGTGGAGACATCAACGCTTTCTTTAAAGGGCCTCCAGGGGCTGAGATGTAGGTCAGTGATAGAGGCTTTGCTTAGCATGTGCAAGACCCTGCTTTTCATCCCTAGCACCACAAAATAAATAAATAAAATAAAGGACATCCAGCAAGTCCCTTTGCCCCTGTGACCTGCTGGTGCTCCCAATTGACATCAGGACTCCTATTCAATGTCCAGGCTTTCCTAGAGCTCCAATCACAGAGGCAGGGCATTACCTGGCTACCTAAGGGCTCCATTCCCAGTCCTTTCTGGGAAAAAAACAAACAGACAAACAACAAACCCACCCCTTCTTTGGAGCCCACACCTTCTATGGGCCTGCTGAGTCATTTCTCCAGAAGGGGCACTGTGTCTGATGCCTTGCCCATAGGAAGCTTCATCAGTAGGTAGTCTGAGCCTCCATAGCTGAGGTGTGGGGGCCTGGAGGTCCTGACTTGTCCCCTTTATGTTATACTAACAGATCTTTACAGAACTCTGGGCTGGCCCTGGGCAATGGTGGCGCACACTTTTAATCCCAGCACTAAGGGGGGCAGAAGCAAGCAGATCTCTGTGAGTTTGAGGCTACCCTGGTCTACAGAGCAAGTTCTAAGACAGCCAGGGCTACACAAAGAAACCCTGGGCTGTATCTGACCCACAGGTCCACTCGCAGCTCCCAGGCTTTTCTGGGCCACTTAGGGCAATAGATCAATTCCACGAGCATAGCCACTATGGAAGGAACCAGGGTGAGGGGCTCGGTAAAGTCCTAGGTCCTCTTTGACTTTCTGCACAGACAGACGGGAGGGCTCTATCTACATTCCTGCTTATTTGCCCCTTGACACATAGCCACGAGGTTCACAATGCTGGGTCTCTTTAAAACTTCAGGCTAAAGAATGAAGGATGTTTGAGCAACCTTTGGTGTGGATGGAGTGGGGACGGATTTCAAAGTCTGGCCCATGTCACTATGTAGTCTAAGTGTGAGGAAATGCCTATGCTGTACTATAAGGTCTTGGAGGGGAACCCAGGCTGTCAGCCTCAGCCCAGGCATTTGTCCTTGGTGGGTACCAGCACAGGCAATGTGGGGATATGAACTCTCAGGCCTGGTGTGGTAGCTATGAGCCCTGACTCAGTTGTCCTGAGAATCAGGAATGGGGTGAGGGCAGGACCCCAGGACTGATAAAGTGCAGGCAAAGGTTGGGGGCAAGTGGTAAGCAGGAAAGACTCCTGTAAGTGCTACTATGACAGAACCAGTTCATAGATCCAGCCAGTTGGAGCTCACTGGAGTCCTCAGAGGCCCCACTTATTTATCCTGCCAGGTATCTTCTAGGCCTGTCAGAGCTGGAGGGCTACAGGGGTAGGGAAGCTGCCTAATGGCCTAGGGAGTAACTATACAGTGGGCTCCTCTTGGAGTTGGGGTCCTTGTCGTGCTGGGTCTAGATCTCAGGCACCCTGCCTAGGGAATGGGGACAATTTCGGGACATCCTTGGCAAGAGACTGCAGCCTAGGAACTGCAGCGGGAGGCAAATGCACCATGTGCTAAATGGGGAAAAATGAATTTTACACCCAGACAAAGTGACTTTTATCATGTTAACGACCATGGTTTGCTCATCGTGTCTGGCGCAGTGAAATGGGACCCGTGGATGTTTTTCTTTTAGTTCTGCTTTTAAATGGAGGCATTCCCCCCTCCCCAGAGCAGACAAGCCAAGCCCCTCAAATTGGGATGACAGAAATGCCAATTCAGCAAAAATAAAAATGTAAGTTTTTGTTTTGTTTTCTGGCATGCCCCCCTCCTCGCCCTGCCATTTTCATCTGTGTCTTCCAGCAAAAAATAGAGCTGGGAATGAAGCACTTGAGAGTGATGTGAGAAGTCCCAAGGGGCTGAGGGAGGAGTCCTGAGTGGGAGGCAGGAAGGTGGCTCTGGTCCAGCTCCTCCCTGTGCGACCCAGGACCTGCCTCACCCATTTTTGACCCTAGTCTGCCCATCAGTATCTGGGAAGTAGGCTGGAGATGGAAGTACTTATAGCCAGAGACCTGCTCTGCCCTGCTTGCTCAAATAGCCACATCATTCACATCACCCTGGGCATGTCTGGATCAGAGATTCTCTAGTAGCCAGATACTCCTCGAGAGCAAGCCAGGGCAATCATCCCTGAATCTAGGGTGCCTCTCCACCCCCTCCACCACCAAGGCTGGTAAGAGGTCCTGAATGGAAAGGATAAAGGATGGAGCCAAGGTTGTTTTTCTGAGCTCTGTAAGCAGCAGAGAGTTGGCCATCCCTGAGCCCCCCCGCCCCAACTCTTCAGTCTGCATACAGAGCACACCATTGGCACATGGCAACTCCATATTGTACCCATCAGCTTTTAAGAAAACACCATCTGATGCTTTGTACAGTTGCCCAGTCGGGTAGCACCCAGCTCCCCAGGAAAAGCCTGCTCTGGGCCTACTGGGACAGGCTCATCTAAGGCAAATAAAGAGGTCTTGGGTCTGGCAGATCTGGCAACCTCTGCCCTGACACCATGCATTCCTGCTCTGGAAGGCTTGCCACGACCAGACAGGCAGGGTGTTTGAACAGCAGAGATCAGTGGACAATTAGCCAGTCCAGTGGAGGTAATTAATCAATGTTCCAGGCCTTCCATCCATCCAAGACTATGTGCACGCTGCTCTGCCTGGACCCTCATTAAAATCAGGGCCTGCTGAAGCTAACAGGAATGGACTCAACTGCCATCTGTGTCCCTTTTGCCAGCCCAAATAGCATCGCCAACACTACAACTAACAGCTCAGTGTTGCTGTTATTGTCATAGCTGCTGTCACCGTGACAGTCCCTCACAGTGGCAACAGCACCTCTCAACCAGGACTCACAATTCACTGTCATCATCCCCACCTACACTGTGTTCACTCTTCCACGACTCAAAGATTTCACACTGTCCCCTTATTTGGTTCTCCCCACAGTCCCAAAAGACAGGCAGATCACTGGTAGGGAGGCCAAGGCATAGGGAGATGTGCTCATTAAAGCAGCGTGAGGACCCAGCCTCCCTGAGCATAAGCTGACTCATAGAGGAGGGCCCATCCTCCCTCTTACATCAGTCAGGATGGACACCGTTAGGCTGCAATAACAGGCATCTAAATCTTAGTGACGTAAAATAATAAAGTTTTATTTCTTTTCCCTGCTCCATGTCCTTCATGGGTCACCTGAAGCTCTGCTCCATGCCGTCTTCACATGGAGAGCAGGCTGACCAAACCGCTAAGCCTGGAAGATTGACTGTTGTCATGCCAGATGAAGACAGGGCCGCTAAGGGACTCACACCAGCTAAAGAATTCCTTGGACTGCTTGGAAATAGGATAGATTTTGCTTACCACTCTTACTGGCTAGAACCAGAGGTACAGCCCCACCTGACCACCAGCGGGACAAAAAGGTGCACACCTGTTTTTAGCCTGAAGAAGGTGATAGAGTAAGTGACAAGGGCATCAAATTCCCCTCCTTCCTTCTCTCCTTCCCTCCCAGTCCTATACAGCCACGCTCTCCAGCCCGCTGGTCCAGCAGGATTATGAGGGCTGAGACGAGAGGTCCATACTCTTCCTGTAGGGGCCTTTTGCTCTCTTCTGGCTCCCGGATGTAAAAGTCACTCAGGTAGACAGGCAAGGAGGCTCAGGGATTCCTAGAGAAGAGGTCTCTCTGGGGACAGGCTTGTGAGAGAACAGCATGTGAGCACCTGTCCTGTTCCCAAGGAGCCTCCTGGAAATGGAACTGGGGAGGGGGCAATTTCGCTTGGACTCAGGCAGTGCACTGGTTGAGAATGGGATGTAGGCTGAGAAAAAAAACCAGCTGGGAGAGTGTAGAGAATTCAAGAGGGAAGCTCATTGGATAGATGAGGAGAAAGCCTCAGAGGAGAGGCCAAGACAAAGGAGGGTAAGTGAGTGGTCACTGAGTGACCAGCTTATTGGCCAGTGATGGACCTTGTCATCTGCATGCATTTGTACCACACCATCTGGAATATCCGAGTCACACACTATTCCTCCAAACCTCTAACTTGGGTAAGGGTCCCCTGCAGTTTGAACTGTAGGACTAAATCGAGGCTAGAGAGTGGGGAGGTGCCGTGTAGTGGTGGCGCACACCTTTAATCCCAGCACTCGGGAGGCAGAGGCAGGCGGATCTCTGTGGGTTCAAGATCAGCCTGGTCTACAAGAGCTAGTTCCAGGATAGGCTCCAAAGCTACAAAGAAACCCTATCTCGAAAAACCAAAAAAAAAAAAAAAAGTCTAGAGAGTGGGGAGAAAAGGAGAATTGGGTAGCAGATCTGGGATACTAGGGCTCGGCCTCAGGGCTCCATTATCCTAGTGCAGGGAGAAGCCAGGTGACAAAATGGGAAAAGGTCCAAGTAAAACCTTCCCTTGTTCTCCTAGCATGAGGGTGCCTGAGTCTGCAAGGGTGTGGCTCTTCTCACATCATCCATCATTGAGCCACAGAAGACTGGCCATGATTAACAAAACAAACAATTATCCTGTCAGTACCGATTGCAGGCCCGTGGCTGATCAACAGCATGGGGGGGGGACCAAGGCTATAATTGAGGCCCTAATGGAAATAGTCCACACTTTGGGTGTTGACCTAGGTTTGGGGTGCAGGGGATGAAGACTAAAGATTGGAGTTGCCAGGCAGGGCTGCCCCAGAGTAGGAGTAAATTCCAGGAAGACTGAACTGTCTGTTAAGCCACATCTAGAACAGTTGGGGTAGGCAGTCCCCCATATATCTCTTAGTGGGATGGGATGGGCCCATCCCTTTATCCCCTCTGCTCCTTTTAGCATCTCCTTTCATCGTGCTCCAGCCTATGCTAAGGGCCATAGTAGTTAGATACTACGCGCAGTCTCAGCTGTGGATTAAGTACCCTCCTCTGAACTCCTAGCTCAACTCCCTCACCCCAGAATTCCTAAACACTCAGCCAAAATGATATTTCACTGTTCTCTCAGGGCACTTTATCTTGGCTGCCTAGACAGGGGAGGTACTAAAGGCAGTCCATATGCAACTAGCTAGAGAGATGAACAGGAGTTGCTATCACCCTAAAACCTGGGTCTTGGCTCCTGAAAGATGTTCAGGGTCTGGCCTGGGGATAAGGAAGCTGTTCCCTGCGGCCCTGGAGAAGTAGACCCAGCATCTGCTGAGTCAGTCGAGAGGAGCCTGGGGCACACGGCCATGGCCACCTCATTCCCACCAACTCTTCCCCCGCTGAATTCCCAGCCCCACAGAGGGGAAATCTCCTCCATCAGAGGGAAGGGACGAGAGAAGTGATTTATTATTCTATTCCATTATGCCTGTTTCCAGAGAAACTAATTATGGTGCATTGTTGTATTAGATACTTTCAGAAAGATTACATTTTCTTACTTTGGCCGATAAAAAAATTAAATCCATCAGTTTTCCTAAACACATTACAGTAAAGACAGACTTGCTCCTCGTAATTATTAATCAGTTGGATTTGGGGACGCAAAGCATTTGACTTAAGCTCAATACAGTCACGAACAATGTCCCAGGATCGCATCTGGTATTGAAACAATTTTTCAATTTATTAAAAAGTCATTAACGCAGTTGGGATGGTAGGAAGAGGGGAGAGCTGGACTAAGACACTGAGTCAGAGTTCTGCATAGGGAAGAAACCCGAGGTAGGTCTCCTCCCTAAGACACTGAGTCAGAGTTCTGCATAAGGAAGAAACCCAAGGTAGGTCTCCTCCCTAAGCTTGCCTCAGTTCAAGGAACCTGTTCAAGGTGAAAATGGGCCTGGATAAGTCACCCCCCTACCCCCAACCCAGCTGCCCCACTAACCTGTCTGTTCTGAGTCTACCCTCCAGGCTATGAACTGTATGGAACAACTGTGGTAGCAGGAACAGGTTACCCATAGGGAACAGTTTGCCCAACTGAGCCCTGAGCCCACTGTTTCATAGTTCTGCACAGAGGGCTGAGTCAGCCTGACTTTCACTGTGGCAGAGAAACAGGCCCTCCTACAGCACCAACACTTGGAGGCCCCACGTGGGGACATGTGGCTATTTGGAAGGACACCTGGTGTGGCCGGGTGCCTCGTTCCAGTTGCTGACTCTGCTCATTCAATCATTTAATTACTCCTCTGACACTTCATACTCCCAGGAGGGATTTTCAAGGGTTTAGGAGACTGGCAAGCTGCAAGCTGAGCTTAGCCTAAGTCCTGGCTCAGGTCAGAACTGAGGGATGGCGATAGGACCTGGGCATATGTCACAGCTCAGCCACTCAAGAATTCTTGCCCCTACTGAACCTTAGTTTCCACTTCTGGAAGAAGAGGGTACTTCTGTCTATCTCTTCACCCAAGGCAAGGAGAGGTCACGTGATCATGTTTGTCTTGTTTGTCTGTCCTTAGCTGGAGCTCTGTCATGCTTCATGTGCTGCTCCCAAGTCTCTTGAAGTCCAGTTTCTTTAAGGGACTGCTTCATTTGTTCTCTTCTCTGAGGCTAAAATGCCTGCCCTTTCCATCTACCCTTCCTTTAGACCTCTGTTTCAGTCACCTCCCTTAAGTCTGGAGTAGGGGCCTCTTGATATTCCTGCAACCCGTGGGTGGCATTTTTCCATCTCATGGTGCTAACAAGAGCCTCATCTTCCCCTATTTGTCTTGGGTCACAGAAAGGCAGAGTTTTGTCCCTGATACCCTCCAAGCAGTACAGAGATTATGTTCACCCTCCATTAAGGACCCGCTCCTCTCCAACTCAGCCTTGGACCTCCTGGATGGGGCAGATTGGCCTTTTTACAGGTATCTGCAGGTATATTGCCTATTGGTTTAAGGATATTAAAACCAGAGGACCAGACAACTGGATCTTCTGTCTCTGCTCCCTACCTTTAGCCCAGTGCTAGAGAGGAATTCAGAAAGAAAAGAGAGTCTCACTCTCAAGATGTCTGTCTCTTGACAAACTTAGCAAGCCCTGCCTTTGTGCAAGTTAGCATCCCAATATATGTACATTTTCCCCAATTTCTGAATGAAGATGAGGTGAGGATGAGAAATCTGAGTGGTGGCAAAGACTCCAGAGGAAAACAGAGGACCCAAGAGACTTGTGATCAAGCATCGGGAACACTGGGGGTGATGGGAAGGACTGGAACTGGGCCTGAGCTCAGATGAGTTCCGGGCCTGTCTTGTTTTCTGCTTTCCTAGACCACAGGCTGCAGAGACGCATGCCTGGGTGCCAGGCTCCTGCCCCCTCGCCTCACCTCTCACCTGCGGGCAGGTAGAGTTGCACATGTCCCAGGTCCCAGACACTCTTTTTCCTCGGGATTTATGGAGGGTTTCATCTTCCTTCCTTGATCACTGGTGAGGGGAAGGAGAGGGCAAGCTTGGCTCTCTCCTCTCCAGAGGAGCAAAGAATAGCAGCCTGGCCACACTGGAGCTTGGAAAATACTGTCTGAACCCCACCTTAGCAAACCCTCCTTCCCCTCCATGGGGCCTCGTCAGGGCCTGGTGGATATGGGGAGGAGATGGCAGCCATTTAAGCTGTCACCAGCTCCATCAGAGGATTTAAATCACTGACACAGAGTAACAGCGCTGTAGATTATAGTGCGGGAGCCACGAGGGCTCAGCACAGCAGAGGCGGAGGAGGGATGGGAGGGGATTAAGGAGATACAGGCCAGAGTTATTGCCCTGGCACCCGAGTGGTGAATTCTCTGCAGGTAAAGCCATCCCAGTAAGGGGATCTGAGCACCCCACCTGTCTCTCCACCAAGATCAGACCCCCACAGGAACCCATATGCCCCTGAGCTTCTCCAGAACCCTCCACCCCCCACACACAATTCATTCTTTATGTCTTCCAGATAAGAGTTGAGATCTTGGCTTGTCTCTCCCTCTGGCTGCTGATGGACCTTGCACCCAGAGGCCTTACAACTATGGGTACCCCACGAGAGGGGGTGGGGGCACCTGGCAGGGAGCCTGCCTGCTCCTGCTCATGGGCGCCTAGCCATTGTCTCTGATTGTATGGTATTAGTTGTAAATTACAGCCTTTGGGAGGCCGCATGTAAAAATAAAATAAAATAAGTGTCAAAAGACAGAGAAAATATTGATTCTTCAGGGAGAAGAAACGATGGTTTGGTTAAATTAAAACTTTGAGAGGAAATAGAGTATAGGAAGATGGTCCCTAAGATCCAAGAGTAGCCTGGGGCATGGTGGAGGATTTCTGAGGAGACCATCATTCAGTACTCACGTGAGCCAGGAGATCCTGATCTATCTAGGCCAGAGTGAGGAGAGCGCAGATAAGGTGAGGCATTGCCTCTCAGAGGGACAGCGTTTTTGAAACTCACCAAAAGTAGGCATTAGCTCACAAGCAGAAGAGGGTCTCTGGATTCTGTCAGGCAGGCAAGCTGTAGGAGCTCTCCGTGGTGCTGGTGGCCATTGCCCAAGTGAGAGGCCGGTCTGGTTTCTTTCCCTCCATCCCCCCCTCACAGCCAGAAGGACTCTGTCCCTTCTTCTCTGTCTGGATCTGTGTTCCAGAGGGAGGCCCCCAATATAATCCAGTTTCCCTCACCTAGGGACCCTTTGAAATCATTCCTCTTTGGGTTCTTCTCCATCCTCTTTGTGTCCTCTCCCACTGAAAGATGGGGATTCCACCCAGACGGTGCCAGTAAGGCACAAAGGATGATGAGACAAACTGATAGATTGAAGCTTTGACTGCAGAGCAAATAGAACATGTCCTTTGCAGGTGTCATTTCCAATTAGGAAATACTGTTGTCAGACCTGCAGTACCTTAAGGTCAAGGTCAGCTAGTAAGCAAACATGTACCCGGACTTATGCATGAAAGCATGAGGGTATTACATCCAACGGACTTGTAGAGTCACTGAATGGGTTGCTTTGGTAACACCCAGAGTAGCAGAAAATATCCCCAGTCATCACATACAGCCTGGGCTCCCTTGGAGGGAGGAACAAGGCAAGTTGGAGGTTACACCTGTCTTTCTAGCTCAGTGGTTCTCAACCTCCCTAATGCTGTGACCCTTTAATACAGCCCCTCACGTGGTGGTGACCCCCAACCATACAAATATTTTCATTGCTACTTCTTAACTATAATTTTGCTGCTGTTATGAATTGTAATGTAATTATTTTTGGAGATAGAGGTTTGCCAAAGGGGTCATGAGCCTCATGCTGAGAACCACTGTTCTAGAGATTTCTGAGGCTCAGGATAGGAAACTCATGTTTCTTCTATGAGGAAAATGCACTAAAAAGACATCCTACCTCTAGCTAGAAATTCAGGGTCCTTCACTAAATCTCCACAGTCATGGAGGAAGCAGGGCCTCCAGACTAACCCTGTCTCCCTTCAGGTTTTGAAGGTGGTCACAACAGAGGTATTTGTAAGAGCTTCCCATGATTGGCAGATGAACTGGGCACTGCAATAGCTGTATAGCTGGACAGGGCCTGAGTTGGTTCTTATCAGAGAAGAAGTAAGGTCCCTAGAGGCAAGAAAATCTTATGACAAAGTCCAGGAGACCTGCTTGAACATCACAGATCACCCCCCCCATCTAACCTGTAGCCCCTTGCCTTGCTCACCTAACAACTCTCACCTCTGCATTCCACTGAGCAGTTTTGATTGACCTTAAACCATGACAAGATGAGTCCCTGACGTAGGTTGGTTGGATGGGCCTTGGTGTGGTCCAGGCTCACCCATCAGCAAGGCTCAGGAGTGCTGTGACTTGATCCCCTTGCCTGGGGGGGGCACCTCTTCTGCTGAAGGTACTGGTAAGAGAACCAGTCTCTGGCACCCTGATTCCCATCTCCTTCCTGTGCAGTTGCCCTGTGACTGGTCCTCTTTGACGTTCCACAAAGCAATGCACTTGACTGAGCTTTTACCCTGGCCTCCTCTCAGCCCTTGTGTCTTCCTGACCCTGCACTTCTTGCTCACTATCTCTGGATGTCCCTGCTAGAGGACAATTTGGGAACCCAGGAAGTTCTTAGGGTGGGTGGTTCCTCAAGAGCTCCACAGGCACTGAACAAGAAAGTCCCCTCCAGATATATGGATACTCTCTCGTGTTCTTGAGTTCTCTATGGTTTGACCCCAGGGTGACATGTCCCTTTGTCCTCTTTCCTCAGTTTCCCTCAGCTTAGCCTATGCCTCAAAACCCACTCTTGCCCTGAGCCCTCCCCTGCCCAGGGCCCATGCAGCTGGTTTTCACCCCGAGGCTTCCTCATCATCATCTCCATCTCTGCTTGCCCAGGCTGATGTAAAGTTCTTTTCTTTGTGCCTCTTCCAAGCAGAGGGGTCAGGATGCACTCCCATGGGCTATCGGGGTTGGAGAATTTAAGACCTGAAGCCCCATTATATTGGGTAACAGACACAGTCTGGCCCAATAGGCTGCTCATGTCTCCACCCATTCTATAATCTAGATCCTGGCCAACCTAGCAGATTCTTGAGATACATCACCTACCTTACCCAGTACGCACTTTCCACCCCATGGATTCAGTTTTTGGAACCCTATTTTGCTCTTGTGATTACCATAGACCCCCTAAAAAATTCCTTGTACCCACAAACTCATCCATATTGCCAAAAGAAGGCCAAAGCCAGAGAGGCTCCAATGTCTGCCACTTCCTTGTAACCCAGAATAGATGCATTGCTGTGCATATAAAGAGCGGGGGCCCATAGTAGTGAAAAGCATGCAAGCAGGTGCCTTGGTGAGAGAAGGGTTGCAAATGCCTAGAGAGAGATAGGAGTCTTCTGCTTCTTTGGAGGTGAGCCACCCACCTAGATCACTTTCCCAGTTCCATTTCCTCTCTAGCCTCTCCCCCTCCCTCCCCAGGGTCTCTCCTTGTAGCCTTGACTGTCCTGGAATAGGCTGACTTCAAAATCCACCTGCTGCCTCTGTTTCCAGAGTGCTGGGATTAAAGGTGTGTGCCATCACTCCTGGCTCCAGTCTCTGTTCTTGCCCAGAGCAAAACAAGACCTCAATAGTCTGTTTTGGGGAGTATCAGTCTTCCATAATCCCTCAATCTCCTTCTTATCCCTGGCTCTCTCCTCTGCTTTTCCTTGACCGCTTCCGACCATCTTTCCATAGAAGAATCATTTCCAGCTCCCTCTGTGCTCCAGCCTCCTGCTGTGTGACCTCAGACAAGCCACCTTACCTCTCTGAATCTCCTTTTCCTCAGGAAATGGGATAATAGCAGCCTGATCTTACAAGGTGCTCTGAGCAGCTCACTTGGAAGGGTCCTGTGACAATATGGCAGTAGCGGCAACAATGACAGTAAAATGGCTGCCTTTCTCTAAATCTTCCTCAATCCCCACCCGTGAGGATATTTTCCTTATCAATTATTTTTATTTTTGCAAAAGCTACCCAGATTCTTACTGCTACTTTGTTCTAAGTTCCTATCCCTAAGAACTTGTGTCTGCCTGTAGGATCATGCCCCTCACCAGAATAGACCAGAAACCCATTCCCCCACGTGGCGTGCACACACACAAATGCGCACACACAAATGGTAAACACAATATAATTCATTTCTAAAGGAGACGCTAGTCGTGCCATCCATCCTAAGCTAAAATTCAATACTTCTCGGCGCGGCCTGCTGCTCCTTGATGAATGGAGAGGACAAAGGCTCTGTCTCATGCTTACTGCTGAGCCTCCTTCTCTAGAGCAAGGGAATGCCAGCCACAAGGTCCCACGTGGATGGAAAGAGCAGAGTCCTAGCTATTGTAAGAGGTCAACATCCATCCTGTCCTCAGAGAGTCCAACAGGGCGTGCTCTGGCTTCACCCTCATATCTGCAGCCTCCCTTAGATACACATCACCCTCTCTGGTGCTGCATGCTTTTCTGGGCACTTTGGAGTTACTGAAGTTTGGCCAACGGTGGGCTGAGAGACCTCTGACTACCAATGTGCCTGCTCCTACTTCTATTCATTTCTCCAATCTGAGCCTCTTCTCTCTCAGCCCTCCTCTTCTCCAGCAATATTTCCCTGTCCCTGCCCAAAGTCTCAGCCTGTGGTCACTTTCCAAAGACCCTTGGCATTTGTATAGGCTATTGCCTGACTGCAGGTCACCATTCCTTCCCTGCTTAGCCTGGAGAATGCCACAGGATTAAGGTCGAGTTCAAACGCCCCTTTCTGGAAAGCAATCTTGACCTTCCCACTCGAGTACAGCCAAGTTCAAGAAGTCAGGATGCCTAGAGCTTTGAGGTGAGGCTGGTAAAGGAGGCCAGAGAAAGTCCTCGTTGCTCCACTAATAGGGGATACATAGTGAGCAATGGTGGGACATGAAAGGGGCTCAGGGGAAGCCGTGTAGTCCATGCAAGGTGCCCAGGGGGCTATGCACTAATAAGCCAGGCCCTTTCCTCCATCTCTGCCTAGGGGAGGAGTCCCGGGCGTCCAGTGTCACCGCACCCGGGTTAGCGCTTGCACCCTGCCCTGCCTCTCTAAGTGAACATTCCTCCGCTCGGGGGAGTTTTATGGCTCGCCGTGCTTCCTCCGCAATGGCCTGTGCTGTTTACGAACCTCTCCCTGGCTTGGAAATAGACTGTCTTTCCTGAACGATTTTCTCTTTTCCCATTTACTAAACATTGATTTCCCCCCTCCTGCGCCTCTAATAGAGCAGAAACCAATACGTCTTTGTTTGCTTTGCTCGCGCGTTCCGTGCACAGGCGGCGGGGGGCACGGGCTGCTGCGGCAGGGCCGGGCGCCTGCTCCGCGCATGTGCGTCGGTCCAGGTGGTGCTGCCCTCCGCAGCGGCGAGCTCCAGCATCGTTGCCCGTTACCCGCAGGCGGCCAAAGTCTGGGACACCGGAATAGTGGGGCACACAACCTTAGGTTAACAGAGCGGTAGGACCGGGAGCCTCCAGTCGTCTGGGATTGCTGTGGGAGCCGGTAGCAGGTATACTAGTAAGGCAACTACATCACTAGTCTCTGAACTCTTCAATTCTGCCTGCGATGCCATTAAGTGAGGCCTCCGCTCCTCCAGGGCTGCCTTTGAAGTCCACATGCTTAGGCAGAAGAGTGCATGAGCACCCGGGATGCGTTTAGCAGAGGCCAAGTTGGGCCCAGATGTGAATTTCTTTCTTCCTAGATGCAGTTGGTAAATTGTCAGACTATGGGGCTCCAAACTGGGAGTTCCCCACCACCACCACCCTGGGGGCTTGGCATGGAGGAGAGCTAACAAGGCAGGCGATGTTTCCGCTCCAAGGACTCTAGCCACAGACCCCTTACACTTTTCCTCTCACAAAGTGTTGAGGTGGAGATGACGGCTGGGACACCTGCTAAAGTCCTTAGTTGGAGAGGAATAGTTTCGGCTGGTGCCAGAGAAGCCTGGGTTGCCAGGAACGGGCCAGGGCTAGTCATTGCCTCTAGCTGCCTCTAGCTGAGCCTGAGTCAGTTCCTCTGAAACAAGATGGGCTTTAGGGATTAAATGTGGCCTTGCCCACGTTCAGGAAAAGCTCCTTTCCAATCCTCCAAATCCAGTACTCAGGAAGCTGAGGCAGGAGGATTGCTTCAGTCTTGAGGACAGCCTAGGCTACAGTATGAGATTCTGTCTCAAAGCAAACAAATAAAACCAGCCAACCAAACAACAACAAAAAAAATTTCTTTCCATTCTGCCCCTTCCTGTCTCTCTGTAACAGTGCAGATCAAGTAAGGTGAGCCTGACCTCAGTCACCTGTGACACAGCCATTCCCCATTCCTATTCCTCAGCTGGCCATTGATATGTCCTGGCCCATCTTGCCAACAGTGAGGAGGCCTCACAGATGAATCCCTATTAGATCTGACATCATTCATTCTTTGGACCCTGGAGTGTGTCTGGGTAAAATGCTGACATTTCCAGCTGATGCTAGGTCTGCCTGTCCCAGCCCTCAGGAATATCCACACTCACAAGTATCCACCGAACAGCCACAGAAAGGCTACCACCATCCTGGGTTCAAATTCCACTCTGCCTTTCTTAGCAATGGGCTTTGAGCAAATCTTAGCTCTCCTTTCTGGGGCTAGTGGGTAGTTCCTACTTTATAAGAGAGGGCAGGAATCAAATGGCATTGTAGAACTCAGCATCTGCCACCCAGTAAAGTCTCCAGAGTGGAAAGAATTAAGTCAGGCAAACAAAATGCAGGAGTGTCCTCCACATGGCAGAGGAAAACCATAGGCCCAGGGCAGACATCAGAAGAAGGACTGAGTTCAGAGTCGAGGCATAGAGGGTTTGGGAAAACCAAGACAATAAAAACAAACAAACAAACAAATCAGAGTAGGGGACTGGATACAGATTGTCCAGAGGAAAGCTGAGAACAACTTGGGGGTTGAAGACAGAGGAGAAGGCTGCTGTCCTATCATAGAAAGTCTCAGAGGACCAAGGCCCCAAGAAAGCAGGGTTAGGTGGCAGGTGGGTGGGATATGACTGTGTCCCCTATGCCTCTCCACAAAAGAACAAAATCAGTTCTCACTGTACCCTGTACCCAGGGGAGCCCTTAGTGTACCTTTTAGAATCCCCAAGATCATTTCTAAGACTGAATGCTGGGTGTCCAGTATTTGGGGAATAGACTAGGATCAGGTTCCTTCACTGTACTAGGGGGCAGGTATATCGTGACTAGTAAGGACAGAGTGCTGGTGGTAAAGGTCCCAGCCATCAAAAGGGAGCTGGCTATAGCTATAGACACAGGGAGCCTCACCCGAGAGAGGTCTGGACCAATTAGGAAGAAAAGGGAGGTAGCAATAATTAAAAATTAAAAGCCAACACGACAGCAGTTTAAAAATGGAAAGAACGCGTAAAAACAATTAGCGGAGATGAGGCAACAGGGCAAGTGCGGTACAAATGGAGCCAATCACAGAGCACTAATGATATCGGGAAACCTAATTTTTACAGTGTCAGGCTTGTGTGATTGAAGTACCAGGCCTACTTCTCTGAAACAAGCTGCGTGCTTGTCTGAGGGTGGTAGGACTTTGTCTCTTCCATGCAACCCGGAGAGACCTGAGTGAAGAGGTCATGAGGCAGAGGGTGGTGGCTGGCGGTAGGGGCATGGAGGTGGGGCTATCCAGTGATGGCGCCAAGGGGCAGAGATGATAGGCTGGGAAACTGAGCAAGGGCCAAAGTGGGGAAGACATACCCCCCTTCAGTGTCCCTATCAACGATGGCAGTAGTGGTGGTGTCACAATCCTACGCACTTGGTTGCCGCGGAGACCAGGCGACCCTCCTGGCAGAGGGAGGCTGAGTCAGTTTGAGTAATGGCGGAGAACGCTGCCGCTGATGGGGAAAAATACATCTTCATAACAGGGTGAACCTTTTGGAAAATGGAATAAGTAAAATAATTGAGAGAAAGAAAATTGAGTTTTTATTGCTTTTTAAGTGTTTAAGTGGAGGTTTCATTTAGGGAAATTATTGTTGCTTTTATTTTTAGCCACTCAGTGGGGTGGGGAGGGGTTGGCTTAGGGTGGGGCTCCTGTTTCCTGCCCCTCCTCCTGGTAGCCATATGGTACCCCCATTTCGTAGAAGGGAGAAGGAGAGCCTCAGCTGAGTCCGCAATGGTGGCAAACCTATGCAAATGCCACCGTGTCTCCCGGATCCTCAGCTGACTCCCATGTTCTCACTGGTCAATCTGGTCAATCCCTTACTCAGCCCCACACCTTGCTGGCTCTTGCTGCCTTCTCGAAGGATCTTTGCTGCCTGTCTGGAATGAGCCCCATCTGACCCTGAGCTGCCTCATGTCCCTGAACCACTTGACTTTCCGCATTTCCTGTCTCCTCCTACCTGCTCCAGCGTCTCCTTCCCTTGTCTTGCACAAAGATCAGAAAAGAGCTCAATACTTCTGGATGGCCTTTCTTCCTTCCCTGGGTTGTGGGGGAATGGGGGTGGTCCCCAGTCCAAGTACCTGATGTCTAAGAGAGGGCTGACTGAGCTCCACAGCACCTCCTGCCGACCTGGGATCTGCAGCCTCACCTGCACTTGGAGCCCCATTCTCTCTGTTGTTTGACTTTGTCCTTTCTGCACCCCCAGAAATGGCTCAGGTGAAGGCTCTGGAAGACCACGCTTGGGAGTTCACACATTGGACAAGGTTCACCCCACCAGACTCCAAAGTCCCTTGTGCAGCATTTGCCACCACTGGGAGCCACTTACGGATCCATTCTTGTATTCCCTTCCCTTATCTGAGGCTAACTCCACCAGCCCCCCAGAACTAACCATATTTCTTCCTGAGTCCCATATGGAGCCATACTAATGGACCTCTGAACCATTAGCTGTCCCTGCCCAGACCCCATTTTACCCAACTCCCTTGTTCAGCTTAACCCCAATCCCTTCACTCCACAGACCTCCCACGAGTCTCCAGAGCCCCTGGTCTAGCGCATTCCAGTTCCCTGCCTCTGCAGCTTCTTCCTTCAGAAGCCTCAGGTGCCCTTGCCTTTTCCTCTCTGCTCAGCTTGACCAAGCCTGTAGTGCAGTTCACACCTCAGACCCTGACTCAAGTTACTTCAGTCAAAAGTGAAATATACTAGCTGGGCGGTGGTGGCGCACGCCTTTAATCCCAGGACTCGGAAGACAGAGGCAGGCGGATCTCTGTGAGTTTGAGGCCAGCCTGGTCTACAGAGTGAGTCCAGGACAGGCTCCAATGCTGCACGGAGAAACCTTTATGTTTCAAAAAACCAAAAACCAAAAAAAAAAAAAAATAAAGTGAAATAAGCAACTGAGAAAAAGCTAGTCCACATCTATGCATTTCAGGCATGATTGGATACGGGTGTTCAAACACACTCACTCAATCTTTTACTTTTTTTTTTCGAGACAGGTTTTGCTGTAGCTTTGGGAGCTGTTCTGGAACTAACTCTTGTAGACCAGGCTGGTCTCGAATTTATAGAGATTCACCTACCTCTGCCTCCCAACGGCTGGGATTAAAGGCGTGCACCACCACTGCCTGGCTTTTTTTTCTTTTAAAAAGATTTGTCTTTGTGTGTGTGTGTGTGTGTGTGTGTGTGTGTGCGCGCACATATACATTGTGTGATAGCATGTGGGAGCCATGGGCTTCTTCTGATTGCCCTGGAGCTGAAGTTACAGAAAGCTATGAGCTGCCCAATGCAGGTCCTGTATGTCCTCGTAACCATTGAGCCATCTCTCCAGCCTGTGTGTGTGGGGAAGCTTTGCTTTTGTTTGTTTGAAATAGGTTTTGCTGTGTAGTCCAACCTCCTGCCTCACCCTCTCTGAGGCTGAGATTACAGACATCCTCCACTACTTTCAGCTAGCTTCTTTGTTAATACATTTACTAGAGTGTGACCTTCATGGCCACCCTTGCCTGTGACCTCACTCTCAGACAACGGTCCTAATACGCACATTGTTTTTCCAGCCCCTGATCTCCGTCTCCATTCTCCCTGTGGGGTACTTCCCTGGATGTTCCTGAACACATGGAAACCAGCAGGCATCTGACCCAGCAGTTCAAGGTCTGTTCTCAGGCATGCCACCTTCCCCACCCATCCATTACATTCTGAGCCTTGCAGACAGCGGGGTTTAACACTCTAGACTGGAGGGCTCCTTCCCAGCCTTCCCATACAAAAACTACTCCTGGCTCCTTATTGCTCTTAGTACTAGCCCAACAGCACCCTGCCCCGCCCCATGCTGACTGCACCATCTCCTACCACATGCCCTGATCTTGGCCTCTCCGCATAGGCAAGGCCTATCTCTGCAGGGTGTTCTCATCCGCCCTGTACTGTGGTTCTGCTGTCCCCAATGCCTGAGTGGCCTCTTTCTCCAAACTCTCCTCTAGCTAATTCTCTTATTCTTCAAGATTTTAGCTCAGAGATCACCAACTGTAGTGGGGAAATATCCTGTGGTTCCTTCGCCTGGCATGGCTCCCTGTACTCCACTGCTGTGGAAGACTTGTCTGTATGAGACCTTTTTCCCCAGTGGCACATGGCCCTCTGAAGGGAAGCCATGACTCCTCATGTCATCTGACTGTGCGCAGCTTGGAGCCTAATGCTCAGGGCATGGTCTTACAGTGAGTGATGACTTCCCAGTGATGGGGCCAGCAAGTCCTCTCGTGTGCATCATGGCGCACGACCAATCAAAATGACCTCCCAGGACTCCCCCTTTCCCACAGAGCCAACAGGGCAGACTCAGATACATTAATAGAGCCAATAGTGAGCCATTCTAGAAGGAAGCTGGGTACTGTGTCTGTATCTCATTCTGCCTCATACAATAGGGCCTCAGCAAGTTGAGAAGCTAGAGCCCCTCCTCCTGCTGGCTACATCCTTCCTGCTCTGTCCACACCCAGTCCCACCCTAGTCCCTTGGTCACAGTGCCTTTCCTCTATGGAGGGTTTCTGTAGTGTAGCATCTTGGTCAATCACCCTTTTCCACACCCCCACACCCCCTCACCCATTTCATTCCTCACCCCTTCACCCCCTGCCGAGGATGAGGGTTCCTTGCTCCATTCAGCCTCAGTTCCTCACACACAGGTCTCTATAGTACACACAGTGCAGCTGCTTTCTTCCTCCAAGAAGCTAAGTTGACTCAATCTGCTGTGTCATTACCCTATGTGTGCATTGCCCACATAGCCTGTTAGCAGAGGCGGGTAAGGCCGTGGGCAGAAAGGCAGCTGGAGTACCTTAGTATCTCAGTGAGTCCTTACCTGTTCATGCAGGAGTGCACAGAGCAGGCAGGTTTCTCAGAGTGGGCAGAAGTGTGTGCACATCCACCCACACACGCACCCAGCCACCTCCTCCCCACCCCCATGCTCCTTGTGTTTCCACATGTATGGTACTTGCACAGCCATATCCCACATAGTTAGCCACACATGCACATGCGCGCGCGTGCACACACACACACACACACACACACTATCTCCCACAGAGCCCCACCTACATCCATACCTGCTGATGTGCCTCCAGCTGCAGCTAGCAGCTATTATTAGCCATTGCCGTCCTAGGCCTGGCGTTAGAAGCCTCTCTAATCAAATCTCAACAGACCGCCGCTCCAGCCACTCTCCTTGAGGGATCCCTTGACACACGGGACATGGGACAGCTTAAGGATGGGGCTGGAGAGGCGAGGTCAGGAGCTGGGCAGCTGAAGGACTGACCAGAGACAAGAGGGTCTCCATTTCTGTCCATCAGACTGTCTGTATGGCTGGGGAAAATACGTTGGCTGTTTTAGGGAAGCTGTCAGGGTTTCCCTCTTTAGCATCTTCTCTCTGAGCCTGAGAGGGTATAAGTAGCAGAAGGCTTCCCACCCTGAACTAGGTGGTACCTGGATTCTGGCTCGCCCTGGGCTGATCTTGGGCACCAGAGAAGGAGAGTGTGGAGAGAAGAAGGCAGGACTCAGAGGAAAGTGGCCGCTTCCCGAGAGACTACTTCCCCTTAAAGACTGGGGCCCCGTTGCTGTCCTTGCCTCTTCCCACAACACTTCCAACTGTCCTGACCTGCTCTCCCACCCCACCTTGTCCTCTCCTTAGAGATCAGGAGGCAGCTCCTCAGGATATCCCTGCTCCTCACAGAGGCCTGACGCTTCCTTTCCAGTATCCTCTGGTTGTTTCTGCAAGATCAGGGGTGTTTCTGAAGCCATCTTTTTGGAGAGGGGGACTCGTTGTCCTTCCTACTTGCCACTAACTGATTCATCGAGAGGTTGTAACGCTCTGCGGTCTTGCCTCCTGTGGACTGTCCTATGCCAGGCCACTGCCAAGGCCCTCACCTGCTCTGTGGCAGTGACACACCCCAGGGAAGGGAAGTAAGACTCTGGGAGTTGAAGATGACTTGTTGGGAATAGCAGAGGCAGGAACTGACCTTGAGCTGGGTCACCATCTGGGCTGACCTGACACCCCACTCCACATAGATGGGAGGTTAAGGGAAAAAAAAAGCACATGGTGGCCTCAAGCAGAGCCACATATAGAACCCTCTGGGTGTGGGATGCATGACATTCAAACATGCTGTTCTCAGGGCTCAGAAAAAGAATGACATACCCAAATATGGCACCTTGGAGGTCATTATGACCTTCTAGGGCATACTTCCTTCTGTTGCCATCTCTCTCCTCCAAAAAGGGTCATAAGCCAATTTTCTGTTTTCCCAATGCTAGTCATAAAGCTTGGAGAGGCTACTCTACTCGATTCCCTTTCCCCTTAAAGACAGGTGCCTTAAAAACAGGTGTCTTGCCCCTTAATCAGAAGGGGTGAGAGGAAAGGACGCCTCACACCCTCACACGGGACACAGGAAGGCTGCACCACTTCTCGAGTTTATTACCCTGATACCACACCCCTTTCTCTCTATTTGTATTTCTCCACAGCTCTGCACACAAAAAATTAAATACACAAATAAAAATAAGCATAGAAATTCTGTCTTTCCTAGTCGTTGAGCCCCTCCCGAGATTCCCATGGCTAAAGGAAGTCCTGCTTTACCCCTGCTAATCCAGCTTTTGTTAGAGGGACAGGGGCTACAACCCTTGCGAGAGGTAAAGCAATCATAGGACGTTTTCTTTCTTCGCTATTCTTTCTGGAGCTGCGTGACAAGGCTCCTGCCAGATTTCCTGAAGATTATGTTCTGTGGGGTGGAATCCAAGCCCTTCTAGGGCAGGCAGCTCACATTTGCAGCGGGTAAGTGTGCCCCCACCGTTGCCTCTCTTATCTCCATAAAAAAACAGCCCCAGGCCCTCTCTTTGTCGGGTGTCATTAGCTGCTCTTCCCTCACTTGGCCAGATTAGATTGGGGTTTGTTAAGGAAGTGGCCCAGGGGTCTGTGTCAGCTGGTGCTGTAAGACTGACCTTGGAGTGAGTGTGGTGGCTGCTGGCCACTGTCCCTCAATTCTCCTCCCTAAGAGGTGGGGGGAGTGAATGAAGGAATGAAGAAAAAAGGAGGAGGGAATGGAGGGGGGATAAGGAGAGAGAAAGGAGAAGGGAAAAGGGAGGGGAAGACAGGAAGGAGAGCGAGACTGACAGGAGGGAGGGGACAAGAAGGGAAAGGAGGAGGAAGGTGAAGGGAGGAGGGGGAGAGGAAGGGGGGGAGGACACAACTGCCTGACCTGCAGGGGCTAGAGGGAGGGGGAGCCTGGGCCGCAGGGGAGTCAACTGTGGCTGCAGGAGACAGATAAGGTTGGGGAGAAAGACTCACAGTCACACAGTAGCTGATGGGAGCGTGGGGATTAGGGGCTCCAAGGGCTTGTCTTGCGAGTGGAAACCCAGGAAGATGAAGGCTGGAGGAAAAAAGAGAAAGCCCCTATTTAAGGGAACCCTCTGCCCTTGGGTTGAATAAGAAAGCCCCCCCCATGCCACCAGCCCCATCCTTGCAGCCTAGACTAGAAGCAGGGACTATCTATTCAGGCCCAGGTGACTGGACCCAGTCAGGTTTCAGAGGAATAGGGCAGTATGGATGATTCCCTGTGTGCAGGGATGCCTCCCAACCAAAGACAAGCAGTAACTGTGGCCAGCCTGACACCTGGCAGGCATGGCAACCCATTCTAGTCACAGTAGCTGTCCCTGCCCCAGTGGGGTTTAGCTACCCTTGCATCTTTGTACAGCTATGTCCTACAGCCCCCTCATCGTACGTCATTGATTCCTACACTCAGCCTGGTGCTGTGGCTCTTACCTGCAGTAGATAAAGATGAGCCCCAGTCAGTTGGAGTTGGGCTGGGTCCTGGGTGAGGGAAAACCCTGTGTTGCCTAATGGTATTCTTAGGATTAAATTCTGAAGACTACCACCTCCTCACTCTCCAAGACAGGAGGTCCATGGATCCTGAGCTTTGGATGTGGTAAGCCCAGCCTGAGGCTCCCAGAGCCTGCCTTGCTCAGGGTACTGGGCCCAGGAAACCTTCTTGACCAGTGTTAGCATAATTCTGTGCGGATGGGTAGTACTGGCCTCGCTCTCTAAGCATGCCCAATACCATCATGGTGGTGGGCAGGTAATGCTAAGATATTAGAAGCTGGGGCTCCTGAGACTTAGTGGATGGTGTCTTTCCTATAGGTCCCTCAGAACTAAGCAAGGTGCCCAACTGCTGTTGTGTCTTCCTTGAGGGAATCCAGCCAATGAGTTGAGAGATCGGAGAGGACCAGCTGCATCAGCTCCAAAGTGTGGAGACAGGACCTGTTGGCGGAGTCTGGCTCCTGCGAGCAGCCGATGGAGATAAATGGCTCCTGTCCAAGGCTGGGGTCAGGACTGGGGAAGGTAGTACTGGGCCTGATGGATGACTCAGGGCTGGGCCAGGAAGAAAAGGAGGTCTCCCATGGTAGATCTGCTCAGATAAGAGGGACCCGCCGTCCACAGCTTTAGGGTGAGAGCTAAGCTATTGCAAAAGCCTGGTCATTCATCCTTTCTCATGTCTGCCCCTGCTCTACTTCCTGCCTGCTATGAATGGTCTCCATTGAAGAGGTAAGGTCACCCATGTCCCCTTGCCCGGTCACCTTTGCGCCCCTCCCACCACACTGGCCTCCTGGCTGTTTCTCTAAGAAGCTTCTGGACCTTTGCCTTTGCCATCTACAACCTAGCCTGCAACACCCCTTTGCAATGTCCCCTGGGGTTAGCTTTTAACATCCGGGTCCCCCACCCTTCCCTCCTTGGTCTCATCCACACAGGCCTTGCTTGTTTCCTTTCGGAACCTCAAAATACCTTATTTTATTTTACTTAGGTCATCAGTTTATCAGCTGTCTCTACCAGGATATTGGGGAGCCCCAAAGAGAAGCAAGTTCCTCATCAAGCCCTCCCTAAAATGTGAGGTCCTAGCTACCTTTCCCTTCAGGTCCCCAGGGCAGTCAAGACAGGGCAAAGCAGGCTCAACTCATGGAGCAGTGGTGAGAGGGTTGTTGTCTATCTCCGAGGAACTCTACAAAGGCTTATATGGCTTTGGGGTCTAGGCTGTAGGAGGGGCCGTCTATATGATCAGGACTATAAGGGTACTGTAGCCAGAAAGTACATTCTTGAAACCATGCCTGGGCTAGACCCCGTGACCACAGCCTAGAAGGGATGTTGACATAAAGTCAGGGCATCTCCGCCCCCAACGTGACGGTGACAGATGAGAGGTGTCTGGATCTTTAACAAATGACAAGAAGGCAGCCTGAGTGATGCGGTGGTTTGTGAGATGGCCAAGGTAAGGTGTGTGGGAAGGGGGGATGGCGGACATGACGAGATGTGAGAATCCACAAACCCTTCAAAACACTGTCCTTGACGGAGGGGCTAGTCCTGAAGGTATATGATGGAAGGGTAGTCCTGAAGGTGTATGATGGAGGGGTAGTCCTGAAGGTATATGATGGAGGGCTAGTCCTGAAGGTATATGATGGAGGGGTACTCCTGAAGGTATATGATGGAGGGGTAGTCCTGAAGGTATATGATGGCATAAGCCAGCTCAGCCTCAACCATGGAGGGTCACATGAGAGCTCACAGCATCACCCGGTGCTGATCCTGGTAGGGACCGGCAGGCGGCAATGGAGAGGCTTCACCCACGACTCCTGGCTCCTACTCCCATCTGCCTTGCCCTCTTCTCTTTCCTTCCACCCTCCTAACCTCCTTCAGCTCCAGGAAAGGTCCTTTATGGTTCACGGAGGGTATCAGCAGGCCTGGTAGATGTGGTGTCTCATGGAGTCAAGCTGCAGATCCTCCAGCCCAACTTCTTTTTAGACTATTTGCTTTAGAGTATAGGTGTCATCTTTCTTCAACTCTGTCTGGTCCAGACCCACCAGAGAAACCTCAGATCTCTTTGGAGGTCAAGTCCACAGGGATCAAGCAAAACAGCCTACGTATTTCACTGCTGCCACCTGGTGGTTGAAAGAGAGTCTCTCTCTCTCTCTCTCTCTCTCTCTCTCTCTCTCTCTCTCTCTATATATATATATATATATATACATATTAAAGTGTGCTGTTGCAATTCCAGGAAATAAGGTGGGTGAAAGAAATAGCATAGAACTGAGGCAAAGACACGGGGCAGAGTTGGGGGTGGGGTGCCTCTTCCAGGCCACTATCCTGGGCCTTCATTTTTCTTGGTCTAGATATCACCTGAACCTTGCAGAAAGTTATAATAAATGACTTGACTAGGATCAGTGGCAGCCTGTCCTGCCTACACTCTATAGAGCTCCAACGACACCAAGAGCCACATCCTACCAGTCTTGGTGATAGAGAAGAATGGCAAGAATGGGAACGAGAAGAGAAGAGGCAGAAAGAGCCACTGGGGCCAGGCGGTGGTGGCGCATGCCTTTAAACCCAGCTCTCAGGAGGCAGAGGCAGGCGGATCTCTGTGAGTTCGAGGCCAGCCTGGTCTACAAGAGCTAGTTCCAGGACATCTAGGACTGTTACACAGAGAAAACCTATCTTGGGGGGAAAAAAGCCACTGGGAAGTGGGTGCAGCCCAGCCAGGCCCCTTCCTCTATTATCCCATCTTTGTCACAACTGGTCCTATCTCCAAAGGACCTGGTGTGAGTCCAACAGGCTCTGTTCAGCACTTGACTGTCACCCAATGGTATCATAACTGTATTGTACATAGTTGTGTTTTCTTGTTTCTGTAACCAGGGACCTGATAAGGGCAACTTAAGAAGAGTTTTGTTTTTTTTATTTTTTGGCTAATGGGTTTAAAAGTAATGCGGTCCATCACGATGGGGAGGCGTGGTGGCAGGAGCATGACGGGGCTGGTCACATTATATTTGCAGCCAGGAGGCAGATGAACGTCGTTACCCTCCTTACTTTCTGCTCTACACTCAGTTCAGGACCCCAGCCCATGGAGGGGTATCCCCTGCATTTGGATGGGTCTTCTAATCGCAGCTGATCATCCTCATGGGCACTCCAGAGACTTGCCTCTCAGGGGAGTCTATATCTCGCCTAGCTGTCAATCAAGATGAGCTATCATGAACTGAGGAGGTGTCTCAGTCTGTAAGGCACCCTACACACAAGCATGGGAACCCACATTCAGATACCCAGCACCTAAAAGCCAGGCATCATGAGATGTCTGTAACCCTGGGCAGGGAATGTGGAGATAGAGGGATTCCTGGAACTCATTGGCCAGCCAGCCTAGGTGAATCTATAAGCTCAAGGTTTAATGACAGATCTTAGATAAAAAAAGAAGTGGTAGAGACCTGTCATGGCGGGGAGCATGACGGCAGGAAGGCAGACTTGGTAGTTGAGAGTTTTACATCTGGATCCGAAGGCAACAGGAAGAGGGAGTGCCTCTGAGTCTGGCTTGATAACCTCAAAGCCCATCCCCAGTAACACACTTCCTCCAACAAGGTCACACCTACACCAACAAGGCCACATCTCCTAATCCCTCTCAAGTAATGCCACTACCTAATGACCAAGCATTCAAATATATGAATCTAGGGAGCCATTTCTATTCAAACCATCACAGAGTTCTTCCATTCTGGTCTTTCCAGACTTACTCTTAGCCCTGCTACAGCCTCTCCAGGAACCCCTCCTCCCACCCTGCCTCCATTCCCTGGGAACTCCATCTTTTGATGCAGATCCAGGATTCCCCCACAATCTTTTCCAAGGATGTTTTCAGCCTCCCTTTTGTTCATCTCCATTCCTCTGTGTCAACTGACTAGCAGGAAAGCTCCATCAGGGACCCCCCAGTGCCCAAATGAGCTGAGATGCAGATAGATGGCTCACTCAGTCCACATCAGAGAAGCTTCCTCTTGCAGTAGATGGGAACTGACACAGAGACCACAGCGGGACAGTGTGCAGAGAGTGAGAGACTTTGGAGAACTCAGTCCTGCATGGGATGTCTTCATCAAAGCCTTCCTCTCGAGAATCAGGAATCGATGTGGAAGAGGAGGCAGAAAGTTTGTAAGAGCCAGATGACTAACAGCCATCTATTACCTCTAGGTGACTCCAAGGGAACGATATCTAAGACACAGCATGACTGACGTACATACAAACTCACAGGCTGTGGCAGCACATGCCGGACTCGCTCAGGTTCAAGCTAGATGTGCTCAGCTTTGAGAGAGAGAGAAGTGGATACCGGGTCCCATCCCTAATCAAGCAGCTATCTGCAATTGATGTCCATTGGCAAAGATAAAATCCATTTTCTCCACTGAGTGTCACTGGCTATATCAACCACACTCGAGGGCAGGCTCTGTGCCCAGAAGTAGTTGGCCAATACAAAATGAACTCAGTGCTATTTTTGTGGACCTTTGGCTTTGCTTTGTTTGATTTTTTTTTGTCTTTTTCTTCTTTGTTTTGATTTTCATTTTTATGAGTTTTTTATGTTGGTTTTGCTTGTTTTAGAGAGACAACATGAAGTTGGGTAAGGAGGTGGGAGGACCTGGGGGGAGTTGGAGGAAAGGATAACATAATCAAAATACTTTTTAAGGGCTGGAGAGATGGCTCAGCAGTTAGGAGCACTGACTGTTCTTCCAGAGGACCTGGGTTCAATTCCCAGCACCCACATGGTAGCTCACAACTATCTATAATGCCAGTTCCAGGGGATCTGATACCTTCACACCAATGCACATAAAATAAGGTTAAATATATTATTAAAAAATATATGAATATATATTAAAAAGTATAAAACAGCAGGGCAGTGGTGGCATGCACCTTTAAGTCCCTCAGGAGGCAGAGACAGGAAGATCTCTGTGAGTTTGAGGCCAGCCTAGTTTACAGAGAGAGTTCCAGGACAGCCATTGAAGTTACATGGGTCTCAAACAATAACAAAGTAAAAGATGATCTAGGAAGACACCAGAGACCAACTGGTTTCCACAAGAATACACACATGCATTCGCATTCATACAGAAACAAACACATAAATGATCATGCATAAACACACACACACACATACACATACACACTCCAATTACTATAACACACTGCCACTTCCTACCCCATGTTTCTCCAAGAAGATTCTGGACCCTTGCTTTTACTATTCCTAACTCATTCTGGAACCCTCCTATACAAGATCACCTCATGGTCATTCTGGACTACGTAGTGAGTTTAAGGGTAGCCTAGGCTAAATGCATGAGACAGTGTCTCAAAAACAAACAGAAAAAAGAAGAAAAGGAAGGAAGAAAGGAAAGAAGAGAAATATGGATGAAGAAGATGAACAAATAGTTCATATCAAAGGAAATTCAAAGATATACCCTTGAAGACACAACTGCATTCCTCTAAGAGAAGCAGTTAAATAGGCAAATCCTGGAAGCATCCCATGGTGGGGGAAACAGAAATTAAAGCTGTTTGCTGGGAGGAAATTGTTCAACTTCCCTGAAAGCAATTTCACAATGTCTATCAAAATTTAAAATGCACAACCCCCTTGACCCACCACAACCCACTTCTAGGAAATATCCTACAGATGAACTCACACACGTGTGAAATTATGCTCAAGGATGCTCACTATGTAATGTTTGGAAGAGTAATTGGAAACAGTGAGCCTGGGGAGCATGTCTGGGTAAATAGGGAGTGGTTGCATCATGTATATTCTGCAGCTACTAGAATGGATGAAGGCTGGTGGGGCCACATGCAATGACAGAAACACGGGGAGTCCTGAATCTGTAGGATGCTAACCTGTTTTGTTTGGTTTTGTTTGTTTTTAAGAAGCGGGGCTTGGGAAGATAGATGGCTTGGTGGGTAAGTGTGCCTGTTGTACAAGAACGAGGGTCTGAGTTCTAGTCTTCAGCAGTTACGTAAACAGCTGGGCTTTCTCCGCACACATTTGTGACCTCCTCTGGAAAGGCTGGTGAAGCTTGCTAGCCACCAGCCCAGCAGGAAAAGGTTGACCTCTAGAGTCAGTGAAAGACCCTGTCTCAGGGGAGTAAGGGAGCACTAAGAGAGATGTTCAGCATCTTCCTGTGAGTGCAATAGCACACACACACATGTGCATACAAGACACACAACTGCACACACACACATGTGCATACAAGACACACAACTGCACACACACATGTGCATACAAGACACACAACTGCACACACACATGTGCATACAAGACACACAACTGCACACACACACATGTGCATACAAGACAGGTACACACATAAACAAATAATAAAAAATGACAGCCCAAAGCTTACAGTGTTCTCCAGACCTCTCTCCGTTTCCATCCCTACTGTCCTGTTCTAAAAAATTTAGCTGCATCTGGCTCTACAGCCTGGTGATTGGTACCTAGGAGTTAAGCAGGTAGGAGACAGAGGCTGTCTATATTACCCTGGGCTCCTCCACTTGAGTTTTCTAAGCCAGGCATCTAGTCACCTCTCTCTCTCTGTCTCTCTCTTCTCTCTATGTTCAAAGCACGGATTCCTTATTGCCCTTTGGATGGAGGTCAGAACTCTGTAAGGCATTAGAGGGTCAATTCCAGTCAGAAGTCCATTCTCTAGACTCCATAACACTGATTGTCAGCCTTTCTAATGCTTCAGCCCCTTAATACAGTTCCTCATGTGGTGACTCCAACCACAAAACTATTTTGTTGCTACTTCCTAACTATAGTTTTGCTACTGTTATGAATCGTAATGTAAATATCTGATATGCAGGATGTCTGATATGGGATTCCCCAAAGGGGTTGCGACCCACAGGTTGAGAACCACTGGTCTAGTGTCTCTAACTTCTCCCCCAGGTCCCTGGCCTCTGCATAGTTCTCTCCGCAACCTTCTGCCCACTCCAGGCTGTAACCTCAAAGAACCTCTCCATCCTCCTCTAGCTTCTGATCTCCTGCCCTACAATGTCAGTCACTAGTCTAGTGTCTGCTTCCCATCTGGGCTCTGCCAGGTGACTGAAAGCAGAAAGCACGCACCCTGACTCCAGGGCCCATGCAGTGCAAAGCTGGCTAAATGGACAGGAGTTGTACGGGGCTCCTCATCCCTGAGGCCCGGCAGATTGTACCCTGCTGCAGAGGCCAGCTCTGGCCCTTCCAGACTCGGGAAGAAAGTGACCCTGCTTGACTCACTTTGGGAGGCCAGTCCAAAAGAATCCAGGGGACCCAGGGACTGGCTCCTGGTCCACCAGCGATCAGGGATCTGGTGTCTGGCAGGATCATCCAGTGGCTGAGGCAAGGTGGGAAAGCATCTGTGTACAATCATTAAGATGCCATGTTTTTCAGAATGACTCTACTGCCAATGATGGTGAAACAATATACTAAATATGAGAAATAAATCTTGTTACCATGTAATGAGCTGCCTATTAATGTGTTAAACTTGTAAGAAATACTTAAGTGTTTAATTGGCACCTAATGAGGGTGCCAATTAAGGATCATTATGCATTTCTTTAAAAATCATAATTGGCAGGGGGGCATTTCAATCAATGCCACAGGGCTGGCTCCATAGGGACCCCATCTTGGCAGTACATCTGGTGACTATAAGTGTGGCCCACCATCTGGTGGCTAGCCCCAGAGGAGCTCACAGCAAGGTCAGGGCCACCAAGGTTGCGCCTAGCTCCCAAACCTCACCACACAGCAAGACTCACTTTCCCCACTGCTGCCAAGACCTGGTATTGACCAAAGCTAATCTGAATGGCACCGCTACCATTCCTCCAGGTAGATAGTAGCCCTCAGAGGGCTGGGGACCCATTGAAGAGCAGGCTCACAGTTCTTCATCCATCCAAGAGTGATCGGCTCTTTTGGGATCCTGAAAGACGTTTCCAGGAGGCTGTAGGGAGGCTAGGCAGGAGGTGGAACAACCGCTTCAGGAGTAACAAGTCCTCATGCCTGGATACAGCCTGAGAGAGTGCTGAACTATAGCTGGGAGCTCCTTCTGTGCCTCTGGAGGTGGGACTGGGTCTCTCCCTGCAAAATTGCAGCCTGAATGCCCCCACCACCACGTAGCTGCTTAAGAGCATTCAGAATAGACATGGATAGATCTGGTCCCCTCCCCCTTCCCAGGAAAGTAGAGCTGAGCAGATCTATATTCCAGGCCAGGCTAGCTAAAAAGAGCATCTTGAAAAGCCAGAGCATGATTAATTACTAAATTAATTGCCAAATTAATCACCCAGGTAATTGCCAGAGAACTGGGTGGAGGGCAGGGAAGAGGCCACTGCCCACCAGGGGAAGGCCTGGCCAGGGGCAGAATGAGGGGTGACCACAGCCCAAGCAGAGGGTGAGGGGGCAGCAGCAGTGACCGGCTGGTCGAGGATCAAATGGTTGGGGCGCAATGAGAGGCAGTGCATGGAGGACCTTGGTGGCCAGACTGGGCTCTTCATGAACTGAAGTCTCTTGGGTGAAGATGGTAGGTACAAAGAGGGCATGGTAGGGTGGGGAGACTGGGAGGCTCAGGGAAGGAGGCCAGTAGGTACATACACACATGCTCATAAAACTTGAGGGGAGAGAGTAACTGGCCTTTGGGGCTGGATAGAACATGGTATCTGACCTGGGCACTAGGGAGGGAGTGGGTGTCCTAAGACAGAAGCTGTAGCAAAATGCCCTTCTGAAAAATGTCATCTCAGGATCGAGCAGGGAAACAGCCCCTGCCACTTGCATTTCCACAAATCTTAGGAACCTCACCCTTGCCTGTGTAAAATATAACCCCATGGTCTTATGACCCAAGGCTGCTGTTTGAAGCCTTGTCAGAGGGGTTCCTGTCCCAGAAGGTGAGCCTGGAGTGTGACCTAGAACTAGGGACCCTGCGGCCCAGTGAACTGCAGAACTTTCCAAAGACTGAGCATAAATGTGGCTCAAAGGCCTCACCCCTGCAGAAGCCTACGAAAGCCCCAGCATCCCCTGGGCCACCCTTTGGACACCACTCATCACTACGCCACCGTTCAACCCAATATTCTGACCTGTACTGTCACCTGGTGGTCACAGGGGGAATACTCCCAACAGTGCTGCTGCCTCCTCTGGCCAGGGGGACTTGATTCCGTCTCACCATTGTTCACTGAGAGGGCAGGAGCTGGAGACACAGGTGTGGTCTCAGAGCAGCGTCCAATAGAGTCATCTCAATCAGCACTAGTCCCAGGAAAGGCAATTTAGAAAGGGAAGCAGAGTGGGTGTGTCATGCGGCGCGGACCTCACACAGTGAAGTGCTCCATGTTTACAGGGTTGCAGTGAGATCGCCATTGTTAGTGCCTGCCTCTGAAGAAGTGTGTCCCAGTTGAAAACATACACCTATGGCTTTATAACTCAACCCACTGCGAGACCCAGCACAACAAACCCTTGCCTATGGGTCCTCTCTATCTTCCTGTGACCTCACCTGTGTCTTCCCTCACTTCCTAGTAAGGGATGTTGTCATTGCTCACGGCCTTGTTGCCCTGACTCTCAACAGATGGGGTTCTTTTAAGGCCAGCCCCATCTGTGTCCATCAGCACCAGAGCTCTGCAGAGGACCTGGTGTAGATAAGTTGAGAGTGGCCCAAAAGAACAAATAACTAGCCAAGAAGGAGTGTCAGGTCCAAAGAATATTTTTTCCTTCTTTGTGAATTTTGGCAGTGAGATCCAGGGCTAACTTGCCTGGGGCCAAGTTCAGGCTCTGCTATATACTAGGCTCCCCTATTGTCCTGTGCCTTTGTTTCCTGTAATCTGGACACACAAAGGATGCTCACTAGGTTGCTAGGAGATTGGACAGCTCTGGTTCTGTCTGTGAGGACCCAGGAGCTTCACACACTTCAACCAGGCTTCAGAGTATCATTTTATTGATTTATTGTTGAGCTGCTGGTAAATCTCTTAAATCTCTGATAATCTTGTGTTCTTGACTTCCTTGGGTGAATGAGTGAGTCTTTCACTGAATGCCAGGCAGGGAAGGTTAGGCCCATTTTGTGGCTCTATGGGTCCTGCAGTCTAATGGCAGGAGAGCAGGGTGGGCCCTGTGGATCTTGACCAACAGAAGTCTGGATAGCAGCATGGGTGCCAGGGTGAAGTGAGAGAGGTACCAGGGTGCGGAGGTAAGGAGTGAATATTCTCCTTGGCGAGAGTGCATGACCAGGGTTTTTGGATAAAGGAGGGGAGGGGAAATGGGGAGATGAGGGGGCAAAAGGAGGAGAGGGGAGGAGAGGGGAGGAGATGGGAGGGGACAGGAGAGGGGTCAAAGAATAGGGTTCAGAGGGCAGCTCTTAGGCTATCCATTAGTACATGGCTGAGGCTGTCAGTGCCTGGAGCTGCCAGCAGGTGGCATCATAGTTGCTATGAGAGGCTGCAAGGCCGATTGGGATGGAGTGTGGCTTGCAACCTGTCAGGCTCCAGAAACACACCTCCCCCTTCCAGACCTTATCTGAAGCTCTGGGCTGGAAGTGTGTAGCCGGCCCTAGCCCAGCTGGAAGCCTGATGCTACCAGTCTGTGATTCTAGACCTCCTGTGCTATGTAGGTGGCCCTCTGCCTGCTGGAGGGGCCAATCATGCAGAATTGCGACAATTAAGGGTGTCTGCGATCACCACACCCTTGGCTGTGCCTGGATCAAGTAGCCTGGAGCCAGAGTTAGCACCTGAAGCCACTGTCAATACCTACTCCAAGCACTTGAGTTGAGGGGTGCGGTGGCTATTCATGGGTTTCCCCACTGTAGTGAATGTAGGTGAGGGGCCTCCTTTGAGCCAACTTTTCCAGGTGTAAGTTCTGCCTCTCCATTCAGACTGCTGATCAGTACCTTTTCATTCTCCTCTGTACAAAGGGGAGTGGGCTATCTCTTTGACTCCATAAGCAAGTCAGTCTGTGGAAAATATCCTGGGGGGGGGGGCTGAGAAATCACCAGCCTTCCTGGGTATCAGCTCTGCAAAGAGCCAGGCATGTTCTCAAGCTATCCCCCTGCCGTCTTGCTTCCTGGCCATAGGATCCTGAACTAGTCCCCATGACTCTCTGAACACACCTGTGCTTTCTCTGATAAAGGCCCTGGAGGGGGATGGGCAGAAGTACCTGGCTTGCACCAGGTACTATGTAGCCCACAGGAGGCTGTTACTTTCAGGTTCTATGTCTGGCAGTTTCTTCTTCCGCCTCCTTCCCCTCCTCATTTTTGTCCTCTTCCTATGATGTAGCCCCACTGGGTCTCAAACTCACAATCCCATTGTCTTGACCTCTAGAAGGCTGGGACTGCCAATAGACACCGCCATGTTCAGCTTTGCTCTGCCCTGTTTTAGGCAAAATAGAGAACCCATTGGCTGGGTCAAAGGACAGGTGAGTGGAAGAGAAAGGGTGACTGCCCTGAGGGGTCAGGAAGAGGCCCCAGGTGGGGGGGTGACCAGGAGGAAGTGTCTATGAGGGTGAGCTGCACCAGGATTCTTGCCTCCTCTGACAGTGGCTCCAGTTCACAAGGCAGCTCCCTGTAAGTTGTCACATCCAGCAGGAACGTGTCCGTGGCAGGAGGGTGTTCCATGTCCCATTCCTGCCAGTGCCGGCAGCTGGACTCCAGGCCTTCACCCAACCTCCAGTCTCTGGCTAAGCAATGCCAGCAGCTGGACTCCAGGCCTTCATCCAACCTCCAGCTTCTGGCTAAGCATGTCTTCTGCCATCTGACCAGTTGGGTGCCCTCGGGTTTCCTTCTCTGCCTACCTGCCATCTGTCTTGTTCTAGGCTCATAGGTACCAGGCCTCTAAGATGACTTTACCCAAGTCCTCTCCCTAGCACTCCTCATGAGGGATAAAACCTTCTTCCCCTGCTTTGGACCCAAAGGGCTCCAAGACCTGGGAAGAAGCTTTAGTTTATTTGAGTAGAGAAGCTCATCCCCAGGCTATGGATGAGGACCTGTTGTACTGGGCTTCCAACTGACTCAGAGCTAGGAAGCTTGTATGGTCAATACAAGGAAATATGCCTAGTGTGTGGCATCTTCTGGATGCACGGTGCTTGCTGGGAGAGAGAGTGCTAACTTCCACAGGATTCATAGTGAGTCATAGCCACAGCCACAGCCATGTCCTGGACAGCTGAAGAAAGTGGTTGGGCATGGCCCTGTGCCTCCTCCAGGTAGCCTTCCCTGACTTTGGGGTCTGGGCACAGCTCTGGTCAGTACCTTTTCTCTAACTCAGCAAAGTTGGTCCTGGGAGTCAGGAAGCACCTCACATGTTGTTAGCCACACTCAAAATGCTTGCTTAGTCTTGTGTACTTTGTGAGATCTGAGGGGCCCAGGGAAGAAAGGAAGCCACATGTTAAAGACTCCTGTGTCAGAGTCTGAGAGCCCCCCCCATCCCATTGCGCTATAAACACGTGAGCTGCAGAGGTGTTTGCAGGAGCAGCCTGCTGGACTGAGGGAAACAGGGAGGAGCGTGAGTTCGCTCGCTAAGTGGAATCCAGCCCAAACTGTGGCTTCTGCCAAAACTTCCGTCCCTGGGGACTGGCCTGGATTCCATCTGGGACAGGCGAGTGGGGCCATGAGAGAGATGGCTGGGGTGAGGTTAGGTCAGACCTGGACTCTCAGAGGGATCTTCAGGCCTGCCAGTCACCTGATGGAGCAGGGCGCCAATGGGCCTAGTGACCAGGCACAACGGAAGAGGCAGTGGGTACTTGGCCCAGGGATGCTCCTGTCTTGCTCTGGACCAGGCCAAGCCTCTGATGGGGATGGGGAGGGTCTAGGCTGGAGATCATGTGGCAATGTGACCGGGAGCCTAAGGAAGCCACCTCCCAGAAACAGAGGGCCTGGCACCCATTCTCCTCAGGGGGTATCCCGGAGGCAAGAGAGGCTCAGTTCTCTCTACCCACCAGGTAGATTCTCAGCCTCCTCCTCACCCTCCACAACTCAAAAACTGGCCTATTTATGTTTCTGACTACTTTGGGCAATGCTTGCTGCTGGCACCTTTTAGGTCACTGAGAATCCATGTCACTCCTATGTCAGCTACCAGCAACTATTACTCAGAAGGTTCTCTTGGGCAGTGGAGCTCGGACTCCAGAGGCCAGTGAGAAATTTAATGGGGCTATTGTACTCACTTTGACTTCAGCTGTGTCCCAGCCCTCCTCCAGCCCTTCTAGCTCCCTACACATTCCAGAACCCTCACACTATGGGGGACACTTGGAAGGAGGCCCTCCTGTGATCGATTCTGCTTCCGAGCTGCCTGGGGCTTTCCTCTAACTGTGAGGACTGTGCTGTGCTGGCTAGTTTTATGTCAACTCAACACAAGCTACAGCCATTTTGAAGAAAGGACCTCAACTGAGAAAAATCCCTCTCCATCACATGCACACACCCTAATTGGCCTGTGGACAAGCCTGTGGTGCATTTTCTTGATTAACGATTGGTGTGGGAGGATCCAGCTCACTGTGGGTGGTGCCACTCCTGGGCCTAGGGATGTATAAGAAAGAAAGTTGAAAAAAAAAAAAAAAGAAAGAAAGTTGAGCAAGCCATGAAGAGCAAGTCAGTGAGCAGCACCCCCCATGGCCTGTGTACCAGCTGATGCCTCCAGGCTCCTGCCCTGACTTCCCTCAGTGATGGATGACAGTGTGGAACTGTAAACTGATATCCTTACCAAGTTGTTTACAGTCATGGTGTTTTATCATAGCAATAGAAACCCTAAGGCACTAGCCCAGGCTGTGACCCACTGGTCAGAGATAGGACCACTGGCCTCAGAGAAAGGCTACCTCTCTCAGATCCCCCCCTACCCCGCCTGCAGGTTCCAGCACTTCTACAGTAGGTACAGAAACCCTGACTCTGAGGGACCTCACAGTGTCCCAGCCTTCTTCCTGTCCACCATACAGGGATCTCAGGCCTGTCAATCATGGATCCGACCAAGTTCCAGGGGAGTCACCTTCCCAGATGAACTGTGAGAATTGGGAAGTGTCCTGCAAACTGGGATTCTCAGAGAAGTGGACTTTCTAACACACACCCCTGTACCAGGGCAGGGGCGAGGGAAGGAAACCGCTTTCACATCTCAGCACTCGGTTCCTCTACCTCCTTGGCAGTCCCTCTCTTGAATGAAGGCTCTATCACCGGGCTTTGCTCTGGGATTCTTGAAAAAAAAAATAAAAAAGATTTATTTGTAATTTGTAAAAGTATCTGTATGCATAGGTTTGTGTACCTGAGTGCAGATGCCTATGGAGGCCCGAAGAGGGGCCCTCTGAAGCTGGGGTCACAGGGGGTGTGATCCATCTGACATGGATGTTGGGAGCTGGGGTCACAGGGGATGTGATCCATCTGACATGGATGCTGGGAGTTGGAGTCACAGGGGGTGTGATCCATCTGATAAGAATGTTAGGAGCTAGAGTCATAGGGGGTGTGATCCATCTGGTAAGAATGTTGGGAGCAGAGCTGAGGTCTTCTGCAACAGCAGTACATGCTGTAACCACTGATCAGTCTATCCAGTCCGTCTCTGAGATTCTTATCCTTACTCTGCATGCTTGCTTGCTTCAGCTAGCTTTCTTGGGGTCTTGGTGTGGGGGTATGATCAGGACGTCCCTAAGGAGTCCTGTCCCCTACCCTGATCTGCCTCTGCAGGACCCACGCTGAGAAGTAAGAGCCAGTGACCACTGCCAACTAACTCTGACGGTGAAGTGAGGTGGCGTGCAAAGGGCAAACCTCGTCCCAGGTGGGATGACACTTGTCCTAATCCTACTTGGTGACACCTAAGGGCCCCATGCTCTTTCCCATCCTCTTCCTCTCCCTGTACCTGATGCTCACATAGTTCTTGTTCGTTTCTCAGTTTGGCCTTTCAAGAGTGTTCTCTGGGAAGCCACAGCTGTCCTACCTGCAGTTGTCCCCATGTCCTGAGCCCTTGAAGGCCAGGATGCCCTGGGATTTCCCTCAGACATTCTTAGACAAGCCCCACCCTGACATACCCTGACACACACTGAGGCCTACCAAAGGGGTACAGCTTCACAGGACAGCATAGGGATGTCTGAGCCTTGGAACACTACAGGCATGCCCTGCCCTAACCTTCTTCCTTTCTTTATGTTTAGCTGTAAATATAAAGATATGGACACCCAGGACACTCATAACACTGCTCAGCTTTTTTTTAACTTGGCATCCTTCTCTTCCGTGTAGAACAAAGTACAGTGTGGGTTGGCTCACTGATGGGATACTGGGCTGGAGGGAAATGTTTCTAAGAGTCTACAGGAAGGTCAGAGCACTGCAGGAGCTTCTGAGCTCTCTCCGACAAGAGCTTCCCTTTACATTCTGAAGGCATCCCCACTGTCTGCCTGCAGCCAAGCAATGGGTTACTCTATTCACTTTGGCTCCAAGGTGACACTTCACTATATTAAACAAGAGACAGCCTCCTTTGAGGGCGCCCATCCACATCTACCCTGACACCGCCCACTGCCAGCCACCGCTGCTTCTGACCTGAAGCCCTGGTTGCTATTCACAAAGAGAGATTTCATGCATAGGAGAGAGACAGAGACAGAGACAGACAAAGACAGAGACAGGCAGAGAGACATAGAAATACAGAGAGTCTGATTGATTATAGGGATGGGGGAGGACCTTCCTCAGAGGGGCCCAATTGCCAATTTTAGAAGCAGCAATGGTGGACAATACTGCCTTACCCCTTTCACCACTGAGAGTGGCAAGGAGAGTCTCCTTAGGCTTGGTTCCTCAAGAAGAACACATCCACCAGACCCTTTCACCTCAATGTTTATCAACCCTACACTCTGTGAAAGATACAAGAATTTGGGTTTCTTCTGAGAGTAGGAGAAAGATCTAGAAAACAGAACAAGGTGAGTAGAAGGGACAATTTACTGTGAGGGTACAGTCTATAAATAGGTGGCCTGCCACTCACGGAAAGCAGCTCTTAGCCAGGCCCACCCTTCAGGAAAGGGGCCTGGTCATGCGGCAGAAGGAAAGGACACAGGGGTTCTCCTACTTCCGTCAGCATCCCTGGTCCCTGGGTGTCACCCTTATTCACCAGGCACTATTTCTTCAGGATACCAAGGGCTCTGCAGCACCCCCATCTCTTAACCAAGAGGTTGACGAGGAAGCTTTCCCAACAGCCAATCTATCATTGACAGGTTCAGCTATAACTCATGTGTGTGACTCATGGAGTACACGGTTCTCAGCCTTGCTGAAGCTCTATCCCACGACCCACAGCCCCCACCTTCAGCTCAGCCCTCATCACGGAACTTGGAAGCTAACTCCCTCTATATTCCCATCGTGCGAGTCTGAACGTTAGCTCTCTCACGGAGCTCTCAGCATTATCACTGGGGCGCGCCTGGCAAACTGGTCACCGCAATGTCTTTTTCCTCTAAATCTCTGTAAGCCTCGCAGGTGGGTCCCATACATAAGACCTGATTGACTCCCATCCCGTGCTATATCCTTTACTTTGTATTACATAGGAAACCATTTTACTTTTGTATTTCAAACACAACTCCTGTGGATCCACTCCACAATCTTTGGAGATGAAGCCCTCTTCCAGACCTGGTCTCACAAGATTCTTTCCTCTTGACCTCTCCACAACTGCAGGCCTTGTCACCCCATCTCCCAGTTGAAGCATGAGGCCCCAGAGCAACCTTGGACTCCAGGCCAAAGCATTTCCATGGACGGATCAAGAAAAAAAGCTGGGCTGCCTGCCACCTCATAGCTGGGATCCAAGTGACTGTCCCCAGGCCTCCCACAGATCCTCACCTCACCCATTGTGTCCCCTCCTGGGGTTTTGCACCCCAAGTGTCAAAGACTCCATTCTCTTTGTGTAAACATCTTAATTACATCTTTAATGCTCTCCCACATGGAGATGCTGCGAGTTAAATTACAGCGTTGTGCATCCTAAATTACTCAGAGCCCTCCAGTTGCTCAAGCGCTAACGTATTTATAGCATCTCCGGGCAAGGATAAAACCAGAGCCGTCCCCATGGGATCCTCCTAGACTCTCACCTCCTGACATGTGGGATCAGCCCAACAGCATGTGTCACCCCCGCATCCCCTCTAGCCAGCAGAGGACAGCCATGGCGACAAAGCTGGGGGCACGCCTCTGTGCATGCTCACGTGTGAGTCCCAGTAGAGAAAACTGCCCCGTCTTTCTGATTACTCTGCCCAGATACCCCTGGTGTCAGCCTCCTGCTTCCAAGACTAGAGTGAGACCAATGGCAGAAACCCCCCTCCACGGTCCACGGCACTGAGTGGCCCTTCCTGCACAGAGGGCAGAAGGGCAAAACTAAAACCAGACTCTCTTTCTTAGGTCTTTTCCTCAAAGAACACTCCTCTCTAGGCAACCATAACTCTTCCTACTAGTCTGACCTGTGACTGTCCTTAGACCAAAGGCCTCTCCCAGAACCCCATATTGGAAGGGGAGCCATTTCCAGGAGCAGCTCAGCCCAGCTTTTGGAGCCCACTGAAGAAACACAGTGGACAGAGGAACCCAGCCCTCTTTCCCTCTTCTGTGTAGCCCTGAGCACTGAAGGAGAGGACGCAGCCTATGGTGATGTTCCATTACATACCACGGGGTGGGAGTCAGCTTGCAAAGTGGAGCTGATGCGGACGGTCTCCGTCTTACTCTTATTCTGGAACAGGAACATGTCTGTGTACAGCCCACTCATGCACGTGCATAAAGCCTTTCTCCACATCTGGGGGAGTTGCATCTTTCCATACCTAGGCTCCCATTCTCATCTCTCTCAGCTACCTTGGCTGCCAGTGATATGTGGCTGAGAGACTTCATGCTCACCCACTCACCATGATATCCAATACCCTAACTATGGACAGCCCCTGGGTTTCTGTAGCCCTTTCTACTTGGCATTTCCAGCTCTGTCCCTGGGTCTCCTGGGCCTATAAATGGTGCTGCCTTAGCTGGATGTGGTGGGGTACTCCTTTCATCCAAGCACTCAGGAGGCAGAGGCAGGTAGATCTCTATGAGTTGGAGACCAGCCTCGTCTACAAAGCAAGTTCCAGGCCAGCCAAGACCCTGTCTCAAAAAACAAACAACCAAACAACCCTCCCCAAAAGGTGCTACCCTGCCCCTGTCCCTATCATCTGGGGCTTTGCTTCTCTCTACACTAGAGGAGGCTCCAGGCTAAAAAAAGAAAAAGACAAAGAAAAAAGAAAAAGAAAACAGAAAATGGCAATCCTAGAGAGAGGGGAGCATGCCTCTCTTCTCCCTTGCCCTTCAAGCTTGTGCCCTTCCTCCCCATCAGAGAAGCAGACCTTGATGCGAGGTTTATGTCCAGGAGACCAGGAAGCCATCAGTGGCTCTTAGCCTTCCTGCATGAGGGCTGCCTTCCGTGCCAGGGCCATCGGTTCAGGAGAAGTCAGTGGCCAGATGGCTAGCCTGGTCAGAGCTCTCTCTTCAAGCCTGAGAGTCAGTGGATGGGGCCTCAGCACAGCTGGGGTCTCTCACAGCCCTTTCCTGTCTTGTGGTGGCGATGGTGCAGGTCCTGACAGTCAGGAAGTGGGCAGCGCTGCTGGCACTGTGGCAGGTGTCTTTGTCAGAGGTCCAGGCCTGTTCTCAGGCCACTCACGCGTGGATGGCATTGGCTACATCAGTAAACACCAGCCTGCTAGGCCTCTGCAGTGGGCCTTGGGAAGGGAGAGGGCCCTGTAGGGAGATAGGCAGGGACATCAAAACCTTGACCAAAGCCAGTCTCTGGGCCAGTCACTTCCACCCTCACTTCCTGGTGCCTGCTTTTGCCTGGTATCAGCTACGCCTTCTGCCTAGAATGCCCTTCTGCCAAGTTCAGTCTAGAAATGTGACCTGGCTCCAATGGCTCCTCCCTCTCCCAAGCCATTCCCAGCTTGCCCTGGACCTTGGCAGCAATTACTATGGGCTTAGTACTGAATTAATTCACCATGTGTTCTTTCTGCCAGCAGGAAGATCTCACCTCTGGCCTTCTCGTCCTCGATCAAGGACAGCCCCTCCCCCCACCAGCCCTTCATAGGGCTCGAGCTTTGAGGATTGGGAAAGTGGTGGCAAGTGGTCAGGTTACCTGATGGCTCTGAGTAGATAAGGACATGGGCGAGGAGGTGTGTTTGGCTTGGGTCTCCACACCCCTGACTGTCAGGCATTAGGATTCACCAGCTTACTCAGAGCTGTCTCTGCTGAAGAGTCTGAGCCCACTCACCACTCACATAGGTCCATGGATCCTCACGGACTAGAGAAGCCTAAGACTCCTTGCCCCTCTCAGTCTTGCCTTTAGTTTTTGTTTGTTTTCTGCTTTCCAAGCTAGTACATGAGGGTTCATAGGGCAAGAATTAGGATTTCCATACGTTGACAAGAAAACTAGGCTCGGAGATCCCAGCTGGACCTCCAAGATCTACAGGCTGTCAGAGCCCAGCCAGGCTGAGCCCACAAAGCCTGGCTTTGCATGGTGAGTCCATGAGGGCCGGAGAACAATTCTAGCACTCTCTAAAAGTATCTGAGGAGACCCACGTACACAAAGCTGCCACCTCATCACCTGGCAGGGGCTGGCAAGATGCATGGGAAGGATGGAGGGTAGATTGTAGGAGATGGGACAGCTCCAGGGGTGGGTGGGGAAACTGGCCAGTGCCTACCTTGCCCTGTGTGGCCTGCAGGGAGGCAGCGGCCTGCATGGAGGCTGCATCTCGCCCATGTTCCAGGAGCTCCTGCTCCAGTTCGTCTTGCTCCTCCGTGGGGTCAAAGTTGTACATAGGCATGAGCTGGTGGCGTAGCTTCTCCAGCCTTGGGGGAGGACAGAGGCTGAGGGTAGGATGGAGCCTTCCTCCCTCAGTCCTGGTGGCCAAGAGAGCCACATACCAAGTTTAAGGTACCCTAAATCTTCCCTCAGGATTCACTACTGATAGACATCTTTGAACCTGAAGTATCAAGCTGACTCTCAGATGGGTAGCCTTAGCATGAACAACTAGCCATTCCAGGGTCTAGCTATAGGCTCTATGGGGACGGCCTGGGCCAGGAATCTACTGCAATCCCAGCCTCTATGGACTGAAGTCGAGGAGGGAGCCGGTGGCAGCCAACGTAAGCCATCAGGGTGTTGATGACCCCTACTCTTCTTTCCTTTCCCTGCACCCCGATTCCAGGGTTACACCTGTTTTCTCAGACTCTTCAAACTGCCTGCCTGCATGTGAAAGTGGCCATCCCCAATCATGAGTGGGCTGAAGAGGCCTTGATCTCCACCCCCACACCCAGGGACAGGAGCCTCGGTGCTGGGCCTCTTTCTCCTTTTCCACTCACATCCCCTGGACCCTAGCCCAGCCCTTCCTGTGGACTACAGCTTCAGGAACCTTCTGGGGAATTACCTCTTTTTCTTCCTGATGTATAAAACCTGCAAGAGAAGGAACAGCATCAGATGGTGAGAAATGGAGATCCCCACCAACCCAGCATGTCCTCATGATGGGAGAGCCGTAGAGGATAAAAAGTGGAACACTTGTGGGTCCCTATCCCATTCAGACATGTATATCTTACATGTATGCTTCATGTTTGCCCCACCCCCTGCCTCAATAAGGTCTTGCTATGTAGCCCATGCTTGCCTGGAATTTCCTATGAAGTCCAGGCCGGCCTTGAACTCTCCATCCTTCTAATTCAGTCTCTGAGAGCTAGAATTGCAGGCCTGCACACCCACACCCGGCTCCTTTGATATCTTCAGATGCCAACAGATCCCAGACTGAGTCTGGAGACTTGGAGATGGGGACCAGGCATAGAAAAACGAGTTAGGCCTGTCTGGAATTGACTGCTTCCGGCTCTCCAAATCCTTACTGAACTCCCACTCAAGCATCTGCCTGGGACTCCTCAGTGCTGAAGGGGAAAGGGAGGACTTGGTGTGTCCCTTCCCCTCAGTTCCCACTGGAGCCGCCTCTAGGTAAAATGCAGGACAGATCAATCATAGCCTGGCTGCAGA
This sequence comes from Ondatra zibethicus, assembly GCA_004026605.1. NCBI lineage: Eukaryota > Metazoa > Chordata > Mammalia > Rodentia > Cricetidae > Ondatra > Ondatra zibethicus. Next base: position 229,047 of record PVIU01000842.1, read on the forward strand.
GCAGTAGCTCCAGGCAATGCTTTGCACATCTGAGCCTTGGAACTCAGCTGTGCAGATCAGAACTCTGATGCTAAGGGATCCTAAAGAAGTCCCTGGGTCCCTCCCTCCCTTGTCCAGACACAAAAGTGAAAGGTTGACAATCAGATACTATCTAGAATTCACCAGCAGGAGTGGGAAACCATGGTACCAAGCACCAAAGAGAGAGAAGAAGGTGGTGATGTTTGGAAGACCATGCCTGGGAAGGGACTCCAAGGCCTACAGACACCATCTGCTCTTCTCCAAACCGACAAGTTTTGAATATCAAGAGTATGACAGCCAGGTATCGTCATGAATACCTTTGATCCCAGCACTTAGGAGGCAGAGGCAGGCAGATCTCTATGAGTTCAAGACCTAGTGCTACATAGTGAGATCTTGCTTCGAAAAACAAAAACAAACAAACAAATCAACGAAAAGAATATGACAGCTTCTGCTTGGGGAAAACCACATCTTCGAGTTTGTCCTAAGCCCCTGTGGCTCCCACAATCTTTGTAATCAACTCAATAGCTTGAATCTATTTAATTCCCAATCTGGCTGAGAGCTTTCTCATCTGATATGAAGTGAAAAAAAGCTAAAATGTTCCTTGCTCATCCACCTGCTCCAGGGAGTGACTCTTTGCTGCCCTATGGGTAGATGGAAGAGAAACTCAGGTCTAAGTCTCCCCAGCTCCCTTCCACCCTGAGCTCCAGCTACAGTACCCTGGTCTTGCTCCTTGACCTCGTGGCTTTTGATCCAAATCTCCCCTCTCCCTTGTGGCCTGTGACTCAGGATAATCTCAGGAAAAGCCAGACAGAAACTCCATCCAGCTTGCATGCCTTTGCCCTGCAGGCCCTCCGCCCCAGCTGAGGACAGCTTCCACTTCCTTTCCCAACCTCACTGCCTCTGTCTGCCCAGCCCCACATCTCCCAGGGATCTGCTGGGAGTTCTGCGTCTGCCTGCACCACGCTCTTTTCACACTCCCCATGCGAGGCATGAGGCTAGCACTGACTCCTCCATGCATCCATAGCATGGCTCAAGGCTGGCACAAGGGGAAGGAAGAGGCATGTGAGACATTTCTTGAAGTCTTCCCCTGTGTGCCTTGGGGCTCTTCCCTGCCCTCCACTGTCTTTGTCTTACCACCTTCTGCCCCTCTACCTTTGGTGGGAAGATCATCCACTCTGGCATGAACGTCCCTTAGGGACAAAAAGTAAGGCAGCCTTATTAAATTCCCATGTCAAAATCTTCTGCTTAGAACTGAGACAGCCTCTAAGCCCCTGAGGTCAGGGTGTCTCAGGCTGTCTTAACCCCCACAGGTGCCGAGGGGAGGCACTGCCAGTCTTCCTCATTTCTACCCCCAGGAAAGCTCTCCTTCCTGGCCTCCCTCTGCGTGTGATGCATCCTGGCCCTATTGCTGGCCAACAGTTGTTCCCTGGCATCCATCTGGAGCCTGCAGGGCCCATATGGCAACCCTAGTTTAACCCTAGCTCTAGTCAGGCCTTGGATGACTAGCCTTGCCTTTTGTGTGAGCTTGTGAGTGTGTTGTGTGGGTGTGGGTGTGAATGTGTGCATGTGTGTGAGTATGTGCATTGTTTGTTTGTTTTTATCCCGCTGCTGAAGACTGAACCTAGGACTTTGCACCTGCTGTGCATGCTATACACCTGACTAACTGATCTACATCCCCGTGGCCCTGTCCAGCCCTGTAGTCAGATCCACATGTTCCTGAGCTTAAGGCTAGCCATCCATTGCCTGTAAAGGACAATGGGCAGAATGTCATTATTACTAGGCCTTCTAGGGGACTCCAGGTGCACCCCACTTTCCTTAGTCTTAACTTGTACAATCGCTAGTGGATCTTCAGTGACATTCTTTGTGTCTGTCACTGTTGAAGGATACTTACAGTGTTCTTCTAGCTCACCTCTGTTCTGATGGCTACCTGCCCTGGCCCTTCCTGTGACAATGAGGTCAGGCTCCTACCTAGAGTCAGAACTTGAATGTTTCTTCCCAGCTGTCTACCACCACCTAGCCTACATAAAATGCCTTGCCTATTAACCCATTCTTCATAAGAAACACAAGTCAGGACCTCTCTTGTCTCTTCTGGCCCGGTTGTGTCCCAAGGGTAAAGGAGAATAGCCAGTAAATAATTGCCAAACGAATGCATAAATGAACTGCTAACAGCCTGCCATGGCTAAAGCATCCCACCCAGACTCTGTTGCCCACAAAATAGCTCAACCACCTTCTGGCCTCTACTGCTATTGAAACTCCCACACTCCTTTGCTTCACTCCCCTGCTTGTTGCTTACAGAACCTCCTATCTGCTTCAAAATTTGCCTACCAAGACCCAGTGTCTTGACCCCTCCCCAGTCCCAATCTTATATGCCCCAGCTCAAAACGCCATGTATTAGTCAGACTTGTTTCTGGCTCTTCCGATTAGAATTGCTTATCTGGGCCCCAGTAAATAAATCTTGGGAGTAGGTGGGAGGGAATTGCATTATCATTAATGGACCGTTGTCTTCTAATTGGGTTGTCTGCAGGTCTAAACACTAATTACCCTCCCCCAAAGGACAGCCTCTGGGCCTTCTCCAGCTCGCCCCAGCTCTCACCATGGCCACAGCCAGGCCAATCACTGTGATGATCCCAAAAGACAGAAGCATGGTACCCACACCAGCTGCACCACCTGCCATATCAGGGATTTTGGTGCCATTGAAGCTTGTGGTTTCTGGGCTGAGGGTAGTAGTCTCTGTGGTAGACCCTTCAGTGGCAGGTTCCAAGTCAGGCTCTGTAGTGGGCGGGTGGCTGCTGAACCAGTTCTGAGTAGCTGGGACCCTGGAGTTCATGCTGAGGCTGGGAGCCTGCCAGTGCTCAGTCAACCTGTCCACTGACTTCTGACGTGAGGAGTGTCCACGGCTGTAGCTCCCACCAATGTGATGACCACCAGTGCAGCCAAATCCTTAGCAGGAGACCCCTGCCTTCCTGGGCTCTAGAAAGGCAAGAATAAAAGCAGGAGTTACAGCAGGGGCATGGCCAGAAATAAATCCCTCTAGAATCCGGAGGTGCTGAGGAAGTAAAGGTTTCAAGACGGAGTAAGTCAAGTTCAGGGAGTATTAGGACAGAGGCTTTGCCTATGGTTCCTATATGGATGCAGGGGCATGAAAATATGATTATATTGATCATACATGGAAGATAGGAGAAGATGCAGAAGGTCTGAAAGGAAAAGTCCACCCTTGCACAAATATCTCTGCACTCTCTATTTCTCCTCTTTCTACCTCCTCACTCCCTACACCCCATACACCTCTCATCCTGCTTGGGAAAAAACCCTGCAGCCTTTTCCTTGCTTGAAGGGAAACTCTTGCCTAAGAATCAGAAAGACCTAATTTTGAATCCTGGGCTCACAGGATAATCCCAGGCAAGTCCCCACTTTTCTCTGTGTCTAGTTTTTTTTTCCCAAAGTGGAAATGGTAAGAGCAATCCCATGCTATGGTAGGGCTAGTGGTATGTTAGAATGAACAAGTTCCTCGGGGGGGGGGGTTCCCAGGAGGGAGAGAACTTAGCTGAGCACAAGGCCTGTCCACAGGAGGCACTTGTTTCAAATCTCCATCCCTACCATCCACAAGCCAGGAGGAGGCAGGCACAGGAGTCACTGGACCTGTGTGACCCAGGCAGTGGTTGGGGCTGAGGTGGGGCTGGTGCTGAGACACCAAGAGGCAGGAAGGACAGACTGAGCTAGGTCCTCTGGCAGGGGGCAGTTGGCAGGGGTGGTCACTGGATCAACTCCTGTCATTCCTAGAAGTAAGGCAAGGAGTTACATCTGCAAAGGCAGTAAGGGAATACCCACTTTGAAACGCCTTCTCCTGTTTCTCTCCTATTTTGGAACCAGAGAGTGGGAGATCACTGAGCCCCATGGGTCTTAGGTAAAGCAGGGTGGGAAGGAGTCCTAGCAGTGGCGCAGAAGGGCAGACCTAGAAAAAGAAAGGATCCTTAGCTTTATGGCTACATACATGTTTCTCTGTGTGGCTCATAGGCGTGCATGGGATACCTCCTCTTGCAGGTGCAAGATTATGTGTGAAAGTGAGCACATACCCATCATGGTCCCCTAGGGAGGAGCAAAACTGGCAGAAGGTCATGCGTGGAGTAGACTTATTCCTTTCTGAGCTTGGCTCAACAAGAAGTCTCAGGTTCACTTCTGAGCTCTGCCACTGATCCCAGCCATGACCTTGGATCAGACCCTTAACTTGCTTTGAGTCTCGGTTTTTTTATGAGCCAAAGGGAGAGAAGGCATCCTGCTGACTATTTTCTTGGCCTGCCTTGGGGTCCAAATGGGAAGGAAGAACACTGGGGGGAAAGTGGTGGGCACCGCGACCTCCAAGAAGCTGCATGCCATTCTCTATGAGGTCTCTCAGTCCTCCCTGCCTCAGTCCCCACGCCCGCCTCCACGACCCTGATTCCTCCATTCTTGCTCAGAAGCAGCCGAGCTCAGGCACTTACTTAATCCTCTCCGGGACGAGGAGCTCAGTCTGAGAAGCTAAGGGTGGTAGCGACCGGCAGGCGGGCGGGAGGCGTGGGCGGGGGGGGGAACACCCAGGCCCCGGCTTTGGAGGCGACAGGTCCGACCCAAGGTCCGCCTTCCCTGAACGCAGGGATCAGCTAGTATTAGCCTGCGCCGGCTGACAGCCTGAGCTGGGGTGGGCTGGGTCCGGACCATGGAGGGGGTGGGGTTAGGATGAGCAGCCTCGGGGGGATCCCCAGGAGCCGTAGAGCCTTGCCTCCCGCCCCCTCCGCGCCTCCTGGCTCTGATTGGTTAACAGGCCTAAAACCCGACCTTCATTGGCCCACTTGCTGTCGCTCGGATATAGCTCCGCCCCCAGCGGGAGCTGGGAGCTGAAATCCGACAGTCAGAAGAGATTCTCAGAGACTACCTCTGACCCTGGTGGCCTGCCGGAAGTTGGGCAGTGGACCGTAGGTGGTCAGACCCTTTCTGGGCCAGAATTCGGGCTCCTGGCCAGCTCCGCCCGCACTGGGAAAGTCTTGTAAGCAGAAAATGCTTAGGTACAGAGGTTTGATGAGAGCAGTAGACTCGATCTTTGAAGCCTAAATTGAACTCTGGCTTGATCCTCTACTGAGTTTATGTCCTTGAACAGCAAACTGCTTCTCTTCCTTTTGCTTCCACTTCCTGCTTAGATAGGAACACTGATGAAATGGCTTTTTGGTAAATTTTTGGTAAATGACTCCAACTATGGGGCAATAAATGGAGTCTTCAGAAATTTTGGGAGCAGAATGGAATTATAATGGCGTAACATTATAATTGTGTACCCTGACCCAAGCAAGCCTATACCCCTCATAACAGCTTCCATCCACAGTAAAATTCATCTCAGGACTGAGGCACTAATCCCTTTACTCCAGAGTTAGATTCCCCAGCCTTTTAAACAGCCCCCCCTCCTCTAGACAAAGTATCATACTGTTATGTTGTCCAGGCTGGCCTTGAAACAAGCCAACCCTCCACTCCCTGGGTGCTGGAATTTTGAATTTTAATTGATTTTTATGTGTAAGAATGTTTTGTCAACATGTATATTTGTGCACCATGCGTGTGCGTGTGTGTGTGTGTGTGTGTGTGTGTGTGTGTGTGTGTGTGTGTGTTGCCTGAGGAAGCCAGAAGAGGGCATTGAATCCTTTGGTACTGGAGTTACAGACTGCTGTTAGCCTCTGTGTGGGTGCTGAGAATTGAACCTAGGTCCTCTGGAAAAACAGTCAGTGCTCTTAACCACTGAGCCATCTCCTCAGAACCCCTTGTACTGGGATTTATAGGTGTGCACCAGTACACCCAGTTTCCAACCCTGTAGCAGACTTTCTAGGACCACCAACTCCCACATCATGTCTTGGAGACTTATTATGAATCTTGGCTTTAGTTTAGGCTTGTCCCACTAGCTCTTATATTAACCTCTGTCTCTTCATCTACATTTTGCCTTAAGCCTTTTTTTTTAACCTTTCTTTCCTTCTGTACATTCCACTCTGTGTCTGTGTCAGGCAGGCAGCTGCCTGCTTGCCTCCCTCTCTTTCTCCCTTGAGCCTGGATTCCTTCTCCTATTTATTCTCTCTGCCCACTAGCCCCGCCTATTCCTCCACTGCCTAGCTATTGGCTGTTCAGATTTCTATTAGCTCAGTCAGGTGCCTTAGGCAGGCAGGCAGGACAAAACAGCAAAACATCTTTACATAGTTAAACAAATGCAGCATAAACAAAAGCAAAACATCTTTACATTGTTAAACAAATTCAACACATCTTTACATAGTTAAACAATTATTCTGCAGCACAAACAAATGTAACACATCTTAGTTAAACAAATATTCTATTCCACAACACAGCCCCTTCCCTTTTGTCCCCAATTTTTCATTTTTTATTTTTTTGAAACAGGGTTTTCTGTAGCTGAGTCCAGCCTTGAAAGATGAGCTTCTGGTCTCTGGGCCTCCACCTTTTGAGAGCTGGGATTTATAAGTGCATATCACCATATCCCATTGATGGGCACCAAACCCAGAATTTTGTACATGTTAGGTGAGCACGCCAACAACTGAGCTACCCCCAATGAGCTATTTTTTATTTTCAAAATTTTAAAATTTTATTTCTTAAAATTATGTGTGTGTGTGTGTGTTTGGGTAGGTATGTACATGTGAGTGCAAGTGCCCCCTGAGGTACTTGGAACTGAAGTCCTCTGCAAGAGCAATATGTGCTTCTAACCCCTGAGCTATCCCTTCAAGGTTTCCTCCCACCTTTTTAATTTTGAGGCAGGTTTTTACTAAATTACCCAGGCTGGTCCTGAACGTATGATCTTCCTGCTCCAGCCTCTCGAGGAGCTGTGGCTACAGGCTTGTGTAGGTCCTGCAACCGCTCTGAATTTTATAAAAGGCACAACTAAAGCCTAGAAAGGTCTGGGCACTTAAAGTTAATCAACGAGTTGCTAACAAAATCAGGATTCAAATCCAGTTTCCCAGTATTCGCTTTTCTGCTATCTGGTCCAAATTTTATGTGCATGTGAGGTCAAGAGGGTCTTTATATGTTTAGTCCTTTTCCGAAAACAGAGACTGCCCTCAAACACTGGAACCCAACCACACGCTGCTAGACTTAGCTTACGAGGTGTTAGAACAGCACCCTTCCTCCCCATCTAGCCTGGTTCTCAAACCCAGCGCACATAGGTGACATCCTCGCTGTTTGTTTCTGCCCATACACCTCCCCTACTGGAAATGAAAAACCGTGTGCTTGAAGCAATCACTGCAGGCTGGAGCAACAGCTCTGCTGCGACCTTAAGGAAGACTAGTGGGTTTGGGACCCTACAAAGTACCTCACACACCCCTGCATTTTCCCCTTAGTGGGGCTGCGGGTGGGTGCCAGTCAGCTCAGCCTACCCGCCCGCCCTCTCGCAGTCTTTAAAGAGAATTCAGCCGCTGTAGGAACCCTAGACTAGGGGAACGTGGTGCACCCGAGCACTTTCTCAACAGCACTGAGGCGGAAGCAAGGTGCCAAGGGAGTGCACTGCAGAATACGCATATCCGGGGGCCGACCCTGGGGCTGGTTCCTGGTGCCGGTGTGTAGGTAGGGCTAGCGTTCCTTCAATCGGGTGTGCACCAGCGGTAGAGATCAGGATGGGAACGCATGGCCGCATTGTTGCCTTTTGAGACCAGGCCGGTCCTATCCCTCACAGTCGGGGCAAACAGGCTCGGAGAGAGGGCACGCTTACCTGAGTCGTTGATAATGTTCTTGCGTATTAGGGATGGAGGTTGTGTCGAGACTTGGAGCTTTGCTTCCTTCCGGACCTGGGAACAAATTGCTTCTTTCTTCTGAAGCCCTGTCTTTGAGGCTGTGGTTGTTAGCAAGTGCTCAGCAGATGTTAGTTTTGGAACTTAGTTTGCTTGGAAGTAGAGGGGACCACCGATTTTAAGTTTTCAGATGACTTATTTATGTTAAGTGTAACAATTTTTCAGCCTTTAATTCATGCTAATGTCTAGGGTTATGGGTTAAATTGGAGGGAAAAATTCAGCTTCCAAGCAATGATGGTGCTTGCAGAATGTGAAGCAAAGCTCCTAAGCATGACAGTCTCCTGCCCTCCATTAATGAGTTCCTGGTGTGTGGTGTACTGTTTTACAGGCCCTTGACATCCATTGGTTAAGGCACCAGTCACCATAGAGCTGCTGTTATTTTCCCCACATTATGGATGCTCAAACTGGAAGTCAGAAACAATGATTTGACTGAGCTCACATACACTGGGGTCTGACATTAGCCCTACTCCCAAGCCCACACCCTGACTATTAGCAGGAACCAAGCTCTACCAGTTCAACCTATTTCAACTAATAATAATAATTAATAATAATAATAATAACAACTAGCCAAGACAAGAAGAAATCAAATAGGTGATTGAGGGTGTGAATATAGTCCAGGAGGTGACAAACTAAAAAGCACACTCTTTTTCAGGCAACTTTTGAGTCTTTCCTCATCTCCTTTAGGCTGACAACAGCATCTGAGAAGTAAAACACTGGAGAACCAGAGCTCATGACTGATCCTTCTGCTTCTGCACCCAGTCCAGCCTATGGATCACCCCGAGACCTCCCTCAGTGACTGGTATCACAAGGGAGACTTAGGAACTTGCAAACCTTTCTCTAAGACATGAAGCTTTGGGGGCGAATACTTTGGACCCTCCTGTCTGGTTCCAGGGGAAGGACGAGAGCCCCCCAAGGCTGGGCCCCCAACTCATGGAAGCCTCGTTCATCTCTGACTGGGCTGTTGAATGCCACAGAGGTGGTCAGCCACTGGACACAGGTCTTTGAGCAAAGAGGTATCCCAGAGGCCAGGGAGTCCAGTGAGTACATCGTGGCCCATGTTCTTGGAGCCAAAACAGTTAAGTGCCATGTTGGGGATAAAAAGAGGGAGGAGGGAGAACTCTGGGGAACAGATATTCAGGGGGGTTTGCTCTTTTGTTTGCCTCACTCAGGGTGCTTAGCGGAGACTGGTGGGATTTTGTTTGCCTCAGTCAGGGTGCTTAGCGGAGACTGGTTGGATTTTGCTGAACAAATGTTTCAGGGTAGATATTCGCCCATCCAAAAAATGGTCACAGTGCATTCCAGGCACCGCAGGCCCAGGGAGGATTAAGTGACGAGTGTTGAGTTCAGAGTGTTGAGTCCATTGTCCACACAAGAAGTCAAGAGAAGCAGCCACTCATGTTCTCCATGGGGACAGTTTCAGAGCCTGAGACCAGTACTTTGGACCAAGCCCCTGATCCCTAAGCAGCTGCAGTACATCCAGGAACTGTGTAGTCATCGATTACAGAGGTAAGCAGCCGTGGCCAGATCTGAGGACTCGAGTTAGAAACAGAGAATCATCCTTCCCTAGTCCCGCCAAGTTACGGTCATGGAGGTGTAAAGAGATCTATTGGGATGAGGAAGTAGCAAGAGAGGGACTGGTATAGTAAGTTTAAAGAAGGGGGAAAGGGTAGGCCTGACTGTGTCCTAGAGCATTGCAGATGGGAACCTGCCTGATAGCCTTGGCCACAATCATCTTCACCTCAGCTCTGGCCTTGTTAGTCCTGGTTCTGGTACTGATGACCTCCCTGAATGCTCCTCTTGCAGGATGCCGGTGCAGTATATCCTTGGGGAGTGGGACTTTCAGGGACTCAGTCTGAAAATGGAACCCCCAGTGTTCATTCCTCGACCAGAGACAGAAGTGAGTATATCACTGAGACAAGTCAGGATGGAGATGACAAAATGGGGAAGGTACCTGTCTTGCTCCAGACTTCCTCCAGGGGGTGCTGGAGCCCCATGGCTGCCATTCACGGGGCAGTGCCCTTCCACACATGTCTTCTTGAGGGCTTGGTTGGCTGAGCTGGGATAGAAGACTCCTCTTGCCCTCTTCCTTTGACTCTCTTCACATTCCAAGCCTCCACCCAGCTCCAAGGACTGGAAGTAACATATAGAATTGCTTCAAGTGTTGTCCCAGTGCTTAGTTCATTGTGACCATTCCTTAGGAGTGGTCCTGTAGGCCCATGGCCAACTTGGCCCATAGGAAATAAATGGCCTCTAGCAACTTAGAGAGCAGGGAGAAGCAGAAAGGGCTGTTTCTGGGCACCTGAGGGCCCGGTATGAGCCATGCGATTTTAGAGGCGGTTGCTGCCGGCTCAGATGATGAGAGTGTTGGCCTGCCAGGCCAGGGTATCTGTGACTGGGTGACCTGCTTAGGTCTGTTGTCTGGTCAGGTGACTGTCTATGTCAGTCCCTCAGATGGCCAGAACTGGGGATTGTGTGGCCCATGCATGCTGTCCCTTGGGGGCATACCCTGATCTGGGAGAGATGTTTCTCTGTCCTTCTTACACTGCTCCCTTATTTTGTTGATGGCAGAGCGGGGAGCCAGAGAGTGGACTCTGGCGTGAAGTGGGGCTGCAGAGGGGATGCTGAGCAAAATCAGAGGGCGCTAGACTCTGGAAAAGATTGTTTCTGGAAAGATTTCTTGGCAAATACACATTTTTGGGAAAAGTCCATCCCCTTCCACTTTTGCTAGTCAGGGCCTCTGAGCTGTCTGTCCTTCACCCTTTCAATCTCTGTCCCTTGGTCAAGAATCTTCTGATCTTTCTGGAGAGGTGACTCAGTGGCTAGGAGCACTGGCTGCTCTTCCGGAGGATTCAGGTTCAATTCCTAGGACCTACACAGTGGTTTATAACCATTTGTAACTATAATCCCATGGGATCTGACATCCTCTTCTGGCCCCTGTGGGCACTGCATGCACACTGGACATGGACATACATACTAGCAAAATACTACGCACATTAAAAAAAATCCACTGATCACCTGGTGTACCCCCTTATCATGTGGTTGAAAGACTGAACTTCACCTCATTCCCCAAAATTGGAGTCGAACTGCAAGAAAGTCTGAGGCCTTGAGAAGTCAAAGAGCTATCAAGGAAGGGACTCATGGGCTGTACCTGAACTTCCTGACTGTCTCCTCTTTAGTACTGACATAACCTGGGATGGGGTACAGACACTCGAAAGCAGGATGTGACCTGTCATCTTCAGGCTTTTGGAAGATTGCCCTGTAACTTTCTCCAAATACTTGACTTCGGGCCAGGAGATCACTCGCCATGCGTGGAGACTGTCAAGGCTCAGACATAGAAGGGCAGCTATCGTGGTGTTTGGATTCTGGGTGTTGGGTGTGAGCTTTCGGCTCCCGTGTGCCCCACCCACTCTCGAGGTGTCTGGGCCAGGAAGGCAGCTTTGCTGCTTGAGGAGGGGAAGAGTGAGGATGCTGTGGTTGGGGGGCCGGGTCTGCCTCACTGTACAGACATTTCTGAGAACTCACCAGGTTCTCCCCAATGTGAAGCCACATCAGGCAGGGGTGCTTTACTAAGAAGTCAAGAGGACGTGGCCTGTGGCAGAGAGTAGAGAGATTGGGTACAGGGGAGGGGTCACGGAGTCTGTATTCTCTATCCTTCAAACGGCGGTTTTTGCTGGTGGGTGTGAAAGTCTGAAATGCAAAGTTGCAAGTGGCTTGCGGCCTGATGAGTTTTGTTTTCCCTGTGGGGGAGTGAGAGGGTGGCTGAGTCTCCTGTATGGCAGTATATACAGTGGGAAACTGAAGTCTGGGGTGTGAGCCATTCCATCCCCATCTGTGTGGTGTGACTATAGAGGCTGTGGGAACCTCAGTGCCGTCACTGTCTTAGGGAGGCAGTAACCTGACTAATGTCCACCCACCGGGGATATGATCCTGCTAGGGGGTGTTCATGGGACAGCCTTCTGAGCCCTCAGGGTTGCCACTGTAAGGCTATGCAGTCTCATTGGGAGCAGTGGCTGGACAAAACCACCCACTGCTCTTTCCCTGCCTCTGTCTCCTATTTCTCTTATCTGTCACCCCATGTTTTGAATTCTTCCTGGATTCATTTGGAACAGATGATCTGGGTCTGTGACCAGCTTGGCTCAGATCCTTCTCAAAGAGCCAACAGCTTTAGGTAGAGGGAAGGTCTTTACTGCCTAAGGAAAGAATTTTCTAGACTTCCTGAATGTAATCCCAACATAGATAGTCCCCAGATGGTCTTCTGATCAAGATGAGCTTTCCATGGTCTGTGGTAGAAGGGAAGGTAAGAGGCCACTGGTGTCAGTGAGGGCCCAGTCTCTCAGCCCTGCCCCAGGTGGCCATTTGCATGGATGGTGTGTGTATCTGAGGTCAGGGATGCCTCTGTGAGGTGGCTAGCCAGTGTGGGCTGGCTGAGGGGTCATCCTCCAGCCAGAATGGGCTGTTTGTGGCCAGGAAACCCAGAGAAACTCACACCCCTAACATAGGCTGTCATTTTGCCGGCCTTTCAGCCTGTTGCCTTTACCACAGCCTCTCAGTCACAGTCCTAGATTGTGAGCTGTGTGCTAGCCATAAACCCAGTTTGGTGCACACACCCAATGCTCTCCAATCATACCTGGCACAGGACTGAATCAAGCCTCCTCATCTATAGACAGTAGTGCAGAGTGGGCTTGGATCAGGGAGGGCTGGTCCAGCTCTCCTCTCTGTCTGCTTTGGGCCTGTTACCTTTGGTGTGAATGAGCATTGCCACTGAGATTGGGGCCCTAGGAAGGACAAAATGCTTTTGAGACTCAGCAGGACAAACTTAAAAGGAAAGGGGGTTTGGATGATCTGATGCTGTTTGCTCCACTGGGCCTGGTCTTCTTATAATTTAATATAAGAGAGGCAAACCCTGTCCTAGATCTTCAAGTCAGGCTGAAGATCTTTGGGTTGTAGAGATGCAACCAGTCTGCAGAATGAAGATGTTCTAAAGAGGTAACTGTGCCCCTCAATCTATTCAGACTGTTGGAAACAACAGACCCCAAAGAAGTAGGGATTTCCTGAGAAATCTCATGCACTAGTCAGCAGGGAGCTTGTCTCCCACAAAGGAATCTCACAGTCCTAACAACTTGTCAGACTGAAGCCTAGGCAATGATGAGTTGGTGGTGGGCAGGACCATACCTTGACCAGACTACTTAGACCTGCGTATCCTTGGCCTGCTGTTTAAATTTTAATCTCACTTCAGGAATCTGAGATGGACTTGAAGGGTTTGCTGGATTTCTTTGTCCCGCCTCCCAGTGTGGCCCATTGAATAAAATCTCTTTCCTTTCCTTTCCCTTCCTCCCTCTCTTCCTCCTCTTCCCTCCCTTTTCTTCTCCTCCCCTCCCTTCTCATTCCCTCCCATAATCTCCCCTCCTTTCTGCCTTCTACTTTTAATTTGGCTCTTTTTATTGGCTTATTGAGGATGGGTGGCCAGGTCTGATTTGGGGCACAATTTGTAACCTCCAAGTCTGATAACAGAGACACTTTACAGGGGCCAAGGAAGACTTCCTTCAAAGGGCTTTCACCTACTGCTTTCCTCCCAGTTTCCTGAGCCTTGAAAAGTCCCTCTGCCCATACCCAAGGGGGGTTGTCTTTGAGAAGACAACCTGCTGTATGCTTGGATCCCCCACTCTCCTCTGGGTAGAAACATTTCGGCTCTGGACAACAGCATCCTTCATCCCTCACTCCTAGCTCACCGTGTGCTGATTACCATGTACAGTCCCAGAGGCATCAGATGGTGGGCAAGATCCTAAACCCTTTTTCATTCATGCTGATGATTTCTGAAAGTATACTTTTGCTGCAGAAGTGGGTACCGTCCAGACAGGCTCTCACCACACCTGTGCCCCTTTACCATGACCTGTGTGTGCCACAGCCACCTGCAGGTATGAGACTTGGACAGAGGTGTATCCCTGCCCCATCAAGGCAACTGCTTGTCCCTTTGGTCTAGGAATCTTCTGGGAATTCCCAAACACAACTCTGTGAGAAAGCTGAGGGCACACCAGCCACCCCTGATTTATTTATTTTCCTCCATGGTACTAGGGGTGGAACCCAGGACTTTACATATGCTAGGCAAGTGCTCTTCTTTTGAGCTATATCCTCAACTCCAGGCCTTTGACTCTTGACGACTACAAGCCACAGTTCAGGCTCCAGGTAGGGCCTTGACCCATGGGTGTTTCTTCATGAGCCAGTGGTGATGATCCAACAAATTAGTACAGTCTCTAGAAGGATAGATAGGTCCAGGCACAGAGGGATTGGCCATCAAATATGGTTCTCAGCATTGCTGTGAGTATAAAAATGGAAAATGTCCGGACAGGCATAACTGGGGTTGATTAAGTGCACGTAGGCAGCAGATAAGGGGTCAAGTGTATGACTCTGACTAATTTTTACTATGTTCTTGAGGGCAGTGCTCAGCTTTGCAGATGAGTAAATTAAGGCACGCAGGGACAAAATGATCCACTCAGGGTACTTGCTGATGTCAAGATCATTTTGGCTTTGGCAGTCCCCTACCTGTCTTCACTAGGAACCAACTGCTTGGACCTCTTTTTAAGGCTCCCCAGGAGCAAGATGGCACCCAGTCTAATCCAGACCCTCTGCCTTCCAGGAACTGGTTGAATGGGTTTTAGAGGAAGTGGCCCAGAGACCCCCTGCAGTGGGAGCCCAGGGTGGTCCCCTCATTCTGGAGGTGGGCTGCGGATCAGGAGCCATTGCTCTGAGCCTGCTGAGTCAGCTCCCTGAGGTAAGCCTCCTCAGCTTTCCCTGCCCGCCTTTATCAGACATTGAGATAGACTGAGATAGTCACTTACCGTCCCTTCCATTGACCCTTCACCCACATCCTTCTTCTAGAAGCACTGAGGGAAAGTGGCCAGAAAAGGAAGGTGTGCCCAGCCCAGCATGGCGATCACCTCTTCCTTCCACCCCTGTCTGTCCGGCTGGAGCCTAACTATAGGAAAATTTTGTTCCATGTTCCTTTCTTTTGAGGAGCTAGGGAGGAGTTCTCAGACAGGCATCTCCCAGAACTCTACCTCTCTTCCTTTGTTCTTGGGGCAGAGTCAAGTCATTGCTGTGGATAAGGGAGAAGCTGCTGTTCGTCTGACCCGTAAGAATGCTCAGAGGTATATGGACCGAGAGGTCCAGAGGGCCAGCACTGGGGAGTTAGACTTGGGGGCCTGAACTTGACCTTTATTCTAGTATCAAACCCACTCCTGTCTGCCTTCTGTTCTTGAGGGAGAGGTGCAATGAGGGTTGCCTGGCGTTGGTCCCGTGGGTTTATGGATGGATGGACTATGAGCAGTGGCTATATTGCTGGTCCAAGAAGGGTTCATTTTCCCTCCTTGTCCTTGCAGCCAAGGGTAATGGCTTACATCCTATACTCACCACCACCTCCCCATCTCTCCAGGCTTCAGTTGCAGGACAGGATTTGGATCGTTCCCCTTGATATAACTTCAGGTACATCTCCCTGCCCATCTTTTTGGGGTGGGGATCTTGGATAGCGGTATTTCTGGTAGGTGAAGCACTGTAGAAATGGGGTAAGGGTTTCTCCAGTAAGCATGTCTGTGGACCAGTGGACCGCCTCAGATTAGCCCTTGCTGAGGACAGACAAGGTACTGTTGTCTCCTTAGCTGACCTGACCCATGAAGATCTTTTTGGGGGTAGGCGGGGTTGAGACAGGGTTTCTTTGTGTAGCCCTGGCTGTCTGTTGGCCTCTGCCTCCTGAGTGGTGCGAATAAAGGTGTGAGCCCCCACTGCCCAGCAACAAGGCCTTTCTTTATATTCTGGATCCCTATAACTGATAAGTTTAACTAGGGTGTGTTTACTGGCAAGATAAAGAGATATTCAAAGGAAAGTAGCCAGGAACCTGTTATCTTAGCTGTGGGGGAGGCAGGAGGATTCCTATGAATTCAAGGCCTGTCTGAGGAGCAGAGTGAAGTCTAGACTAGCATGGGATACAAAGTAAAACATCTCACACACACAAAACAATGAAATAAAACAGCAACAAGTAAGAAAGAAAATTTTAGGACCAAGATACTTGTGAGCCTGTCTGTCTCTGCTTGGCCTGGAAGAGGTGGTCAGGCCGGGCCTGGCTTTGCAGGAGCCTCCGGTTTCCAGCTCCAGTTCTCATTCTTCTGTTACCCATAGGCCCCCGAGTTTTGTGGGAGTGCGATCTGCCTGGTTTAGCATCTGGTACAAGTGAGACCTAGACAGCCGTAAGTGGTTGGCTGAGGGCCGGCCTGCCCTCCCTGTGCTTTCAGAACATACTGTTTATAAAGCAGAGAGTAGCAAGGCCAGGGGGCTGCAGAGCGAGAAGCCCTTCCTCTGCCTGTGTAATCAGGGAGGGTTTTCTGGAGGTGGCACTTGAATATTGCTTAATGAGGAGGCCTTGACAGGGAGCAGAGAGACCGCTGACATGCTAGGTGAAAGGCTGCCTGTCGGAACATGTCCACTTCTGGCCAGCCTGCTAAGTAGAGACTCTGGCTACTAATCTTCCAAGTCTGGCCAGGTCTAGAGACAGGCCCACAGTATGACTTGGGAAGAGGGACTGCCTAAGGGACAAGGTGGCAAGCTGAGCTACCAACTTCCCCTTCTCAGTGGACCACTTCATTCTATGTATCCTTTTCTTTGTCCACAGAAGGGTGCTGGACACACCTTTTGCCCTGGGGTCCCATAGACTTGGTGGTCAGTAACCCTCCCTACATCTTCCACAAGGACATGGAACAGCTGGCCCCAGAGATCTGCAGGTACAGGGTGGGTGAAACATTAGAGAAGCTCTACCAGGGGTGCTCTGTGCTAGAGACTTCCGTCTGGAGAAATCAGGTGGGGCCCGGAGGGGACAGCAGTGTTGAGAGGTCCCACAGCCTTACTGGGACAGTTTTTGCCTTTGCACTTCTGACTCCTGGAGGTCCCTAGCTTCTCTGAGCCTCCGTTTCCTGCTTTGAAAAGTGGTAGTGCTTGCAGGAGCATGGGAAGGACTTAGCATCAGGCATCGTGATAGAAGGCACTTATGGAGGAATGTGCCATTTTACACCAGAGAGGGAGGCTGCCCTATTTAAGGCCCCATGAGGACTTAGTGGGGAAGCCATCCTGCATTTACAAGGACGGGAAACCCAGTGTAACCACATGTCTCTCCATAAGCCCTGGTGACACTGGGTGGATGCTGGCTCCTCTTTTCTGGGCTCATAGAAGTAGTCAGATCAAGAGCAGGAGGAGCAGCTGGGTTCTGAGAGAGCCTCATGCCCTGAGGGCTGTCTGTCAGTGGGACTCCCAAGTCCATCTGGCCCTGTTCTGGGGGGAGGTCTGTAAGAGCAAGCAGGAAGGTAAAACCTGCTGTCCATTTAGGAACCACTTGCTAATGGATCCTCAGCTTACCTCTCCTCCCAGAGTCTAAGTCCCAGGCCCTTTGTGAATGCCCCCTGGTCTGTCAACCCTTTCACCTACCCTACCCCAGTCTCTTACCTGCCACTGTTTTCCCATTCAGCTATGAAGACCTGGTGGCCCTGGATGGTGGTGAGGAAGGCATGGACATCATTACCCACATCTTGACCTTGGCCCCCCGGCTATTGAATGCCTCTGGGTATGGACACCACTTCCACTTCCATTGTGTAATTGATATGTCTTGGCAATCATTGTTCCCCTGCCTCTTGCAGTTCAGACGATGTAGAAGCACAGGTCCTGGCCCTACCTAGCTGAGCTGACCTCTCTTTCCACCATGTAGAAGCATCTTCTTAGAAGTGGACCCAAGGCACCCAGAGCTTGTCAGCAGCTGGCTTCAGAGCCGGCCTGACCTGCGCCTTAGTCTTGTGGCTGTACGGAGAGACTTCTGTGGGAGGTAAGGCTACAGTTCCCATCGCCATGCTCCTTCCATGCTCTCTAGCAGCCCCCACCACTTGTGCACTCCTTAGAGCTTAGATGGTACCCAGATACTCATCCTGTCTCCCCAGGCCCCGGTTCCTGCATGTCCGGAAGTCTGCAGCATAGTGTGGCTACTCTGTGAACAGCTGGCCAGGATTCTAGTCTGCTGGGGACCTGGCTGACCCTGCATGGCCTACTACTCAGAGGGGGCATTAATGCTTTCCAGAACCACAGGCATGGCCCATGGTTCTGTGATTCCCCATGATGGATGTTTCTTGGAAATAAGGATGGAGTGTTCTTCCTGGGCAGCAAAGAACAAAGACTCAAGAGCTGGGTTTCGAGCCTAGCTCTTTCTCCTCACTGTCGCAGGCTACTTGGTGTTCCTGTTGGTTAAGTACTGAGAGAACAATAAATGGTAAACCAGTGTTTTGTTAGCAGTATCTGTGGGCCCTTGTACTCTGTGTAGGAGTAGGCCTGAGAGCCTCCTCCTACTCCAGTAAGTCAAGCAGACTGTGTGATGGGGGTGGGACCCAGTGTAAGGAGAGCACATGATGAGGGTAGGGGTATGAGGCTTAATCCTGTCCTTGGACACTGTAGGGGCTGCACAGAATAGCTCATTCTTTGGGTTAACATCATCTACCTCCAGCCTGGCTATGCCTATGTACCCTTCCTTGACTGGGCCTAGACTGAGCATGGGGGGCCATGTCTGAGGATGAGGATGGAGTTGAGGGTTTTTTGACACATGATCCTGGGGTTGCATGGTGTCAGTGAAGGTTTGAGACAGTAAGGTGGAAAAAAAAAAAACCACAGGACTTTTGTTTGCTTTTATTGAACTTCCTTTCCAAATGTGGAAATTCAAATTTGGAGTTCAAATAACCCACATATATCTCCCAGGTTGATGCACCCATCCAAGTGTGGTCACTGAATTGTGACCTTTGCTCCAGCTCTGGGCAGATTCACTGCTGCCAGGAGGCCTAAAGATCAGGTACTGTCAACAGCAACAGGAAACTTCTTAGTGGTGAGTGTTGACGCAAAATTGCATCTGGGTAATTCATCAAGTGTTGAAGACTAAACATGTCCATTCTACCTGATTCTCCCCTGCCCCCAGCATTTGCAAGGGCCTGACCTAAGGTGCAACAGCCAGAGACAGTGTGCTCTGATAGGCAACAGCACCACCAGAGCCAAGACAGCTGGGTGCCAGGTCCAGTCTTGGAGTTGGACCCAGTTGCCGTCTTTCTCCGAGGTACGGATTCTTCTCAGTCCAAGCGTAGTACAGGAAATAGCTTCACTTTATTCTATTCTAGATCACCAAAGTAGAACATGCATGCTGGCATCTAAATGCCCACAGTCCAGGCAGAAGGGTCAAACTGCTAAGAGAAGGCATGCCTGAAGTCCCATGATACAAGGTAGCTAGGTTGAGAAAGGAAGTCAGGCCCTCGCTTTCTGGGAGTCTGTACTTCCAGACTTATATCTTGTTTAAATGATGCCTGCTGCTGTGGTTAAAGGGTTTATTTGTGTGGCAGAGGCTATACTGCGGGTCTCAGAGCCCCAGCATCTGGCCCTAGTGATCTATCCAATGTCCAGCCCTAGATACGTGGCTCTCAAGCTGTCTCAGGCTTCCCTTGAAGTAGAGAGCCTGGGCTTTCCCTCCCGACTGTTCCAGAAAGAACCTGGGAGGGTAACATAGGGTACAACCAGAGCAAGGCTCCTCACCTACTGAGCCTCCTATGCCGTTTGACCTTTGCTTGCCAAAGCCTGTATGAAAATTGCCTTCTCTCTCTTGCCTCTGCCCTTTGGCTCTGTCTCTTTTCAGACATCAGGCTGCCTTGACCTCACAGCCGTCTGTTGCCCTCTCGTCTCACAGCTTGGGTTTATACTCAGTCAGTGCTGAGTTTTCTCTCCTGGCCTCAGTCCTGTTTCTGAGGTAAGGCCTTGGAGAGCCTGTGGGTATGGCACCCAAGAGAGTACAGTGGTGGAGAACGACAGTGGAGGGGCAGTTAGGGTCATTGGAGCAGGAGCCACCCTTGGGACAACTTCCTTCCCAGAAAAATGTAGGGCTTGACTCCACTGGGATAAAAGCCCAAGCCAAGTAGAGTGGTAAGGCAGGGCCTCCAGACTGTAGCTGCCTAGTTGGGCTAGACACTGAGCTGCCTTGCTGGAGCCATGTCGACCCAGATTTGGATTCTAGAGGCTGCCCCTTACCAGGATGTGACCTTGGGCAGATGACTTCGCCTTATTTAGCTTTGACCAAACCTTGGGAAATGGTGCCAAAGTGCTTTACCGCAAGGATGGTTGTGGGATTTTCTTGGTACATTGTGGGTATTTCTGTTGCCTTGAGGGCAGACAGGGAAGGTCCTGTGCCCTGCTGGGTCAGCCCAGCACCAATATGAGGCAGGCAGAGATATGGCAGTCAGCAAAGGAAGGATGGCAAGATAGTCCTCAGCTCTTAGTGACACCCTCTGGAGATGGAGCCTTCAGGGCCATGGCAGCCAGTGGCTCCACTCTGGAAAAACCAGACTCACATGCCCTATCCTCTTTCTCCTAATGTTAGTGCCAGAAGCTTGACACAAGTCAAGGAGTCCTTTGGGGACAGTGCAGGAGGATGTGGTACAAATGGTGCCACCCAGGCTCTGCAGGTTCTACAGGCCCTGAGGTCTTGAGGCCAGATCCTGGGAGAGCAGTCTGTCCCCTGCTAGGGGGAGAAACTATGGTCTTGCCTCACAGTCGGATATTTGTGTAACTTCCTATGGCTTATTCCTTGTGGCTTATTCAGCTGCCTTATTTAAATGTGTCCCCAGCTACAAGAAATACACCCTTTCCTGCAGGCCCACTTCCATGGACCCTGGGCATCTGTTCCCAGTCTCTGTTCTGAACTTTAACCGGATCCGCAGTACCTGATCTCTGTTTTGCAGTGCTGTCTGAAGAGGTGGGGGAGGGCAGCTCTGAGAAAAGCCCCAGGATACCCCTCCCTGACCCCATAAGTAACCATTTATCAGGGTAAAGGGTTTCACCACTGATGGGCCTGAGAACAACTGGGCCGAAGTGGGAAACCCTTCAGTCTCTGCAGCCCGTCCCCATCTTTCCCCATCCACCTTCAGATTCTTTACTGCCCTGGACCTCAGCTACCCTGCGGTACCCTCCTCCAAACACTTCCCCTTTCCCCAGTAATGAATCCTTCTGGAGTTCCCTTGCCCATCACTTCCAATCCAGGTCATACCTGCTAAATCCTAACACACTTGCCCTGACTTTGTGCTTTTCCCTACCCATATATCTGGCCCCTGAATTCAGAAACCTTCCAGTCTCTTTCTGGGAACCCCTGTGAGACTGGCACTTGCAGGTTTAGTGAAAGTTCACCGATAAACTGACCCCATATCCATTTTCTAGACTGGAGGCTAGAACTTCCTGAGTGGCCCACATCTGATCTGACAATAGCACTCACATATTCTAGTCAGTAGGGAGAGGAAACCATGAGCTCTGGCTTCTTGCCTGAGCTAGGCAGCTGCTTAAGTTGAGCCATAATCTCTTTGAGGGCTCCAATGCACCTGATCCCCGCCCCACAGCATGCCAGGAGAACAGGCTGTTCTTGGCAACAGCAAGCGCAGGCGCCAGGAGCTCTAGGCCTTAAGCAGTAGTCAAGGTGGTGGCTAGGATGGTGGCATGATCTCTCTTTGTGAACTCTCTGCCCTGAACAAGACCCTGGATTTGGACAAAACAAAGCCACTCTATAGGCAATATAATGGTGATTAAAGACACCTATGTCCTCTTTCCCCAACCCATGACTATTGACTTATATGGTACAAAGGACATTGTCAGATGTGAATAAAGATTATATGTGTGTATGCCTGTGTGTGGTATGTATGTGTTCACATGAGCATGCAGGTGTAAATACATGTGTGGGGGAGCAAAGGCCTCAATCACCACCATGTTTTGAGACAGGGCCTTCCACTGATCTGGATCTCACAGATTACACAAGTCCCAGGACCCCTGCCTCCATCCTCCCACGCTGGGGTTGCAGATATGTGCAACCATGTCTAGCTTTTGCATGGGTGCTGGGGATGCTAACTCAGGCACTCGAGTTTGTGCAGCAGGTAGTTTACCAACAGATCCTTCTTCCCAGACTTGTGCCTGAAGATCTGGAGAAGAGAAAGTTGTCCTGAGTTGTTCAGGTAAACACATAATTCACAGGTGTCTACAGAAAGGAGACCGGTGTCAGATGTGAGCGGAAACAGAGGTCATTGTGGTGTGATTGCAGGAGGAACCAGCCAAGAGCCAAGGAATGCAAACAGCTTCTTCCCTAGAGCCTCAGGGAAGAATGCAACCCTGCCCACATCTTCACTAAGCACAGTGGAATTGATTTCAGATTTCTAACCTCTAGAATTATACAGTGTAGTTGTGTGTATTAAGTTACAAAATCTATGATAATCTTTTACAGCAACTATAGAAAACTAATACAGATCTTGATGCTCCATGGAGCTTAGTTAGTCACTTTGTATTCTTTTTAATTACATTCATTTACTTATTGTGTGTGTGTCCATCCATGCCACAGCACGCTAGTGGATGTCAGAGGAAAACTTGTAGGAGTCGGTTTCCACTGTGTGTGTCCTGGGGCTTAAACTCCATTCTTCAGGCTTAGCCTTGAGTACCTTTACCCAGAGTTATCCTGGCCAGCCTATCACTTAATTTATATTCTTGTGACAAAATCTCTTACAAGGAGGAAAGATTAGTTGGGTTCATTGTTTCAGCTCAGGATTGCCAAGCTCTGTTGGGCATGTGAGAAAGGAGAAAGATGGTGGAGGAAAGCTCCTCACCTCATGGCAGCCAGGAAGCAAAGAGAGAAAAGGGTCCTGAGACAGTAATGTGCTTTCATGGCTAGCCTTGGCTGTCAACTTGACACACCTGGGAAGAGGAGCCTCAAGTGAAGACTTGTCTCATCAGACTGGCCTGTTTTCACATCTGTGAGCTAGTTTCTTAATGCTAATTTATGCTGGAGGGCCTGCCCACTGTGGGAAGTACCATCCCTAGGCAGGTGGGCCTGGGCTGTGTTAGAAAGTGAGCCTGGGAGCAAGCCAGTCAGCAGCGTTCCTTGTTGGTCTGTGTGTCACTTCCTGCCCCCAGGTTCTCAATACTTGAGTTCCTCAGTGCTGGTCTATAACCTGTGAGCTGAAATAAACCCTCCCCTCCACAGCTGGAAGCGGGAGGTTTTGGTCGGTGTTTTTATCACAGCAACTGAAACCAAATGAGAGCACACGCTTTTCTATAGGTCCCAGGTTCTTACTGCCTCCAGCTAGGACCAGCCTCTTAAGGTTCCCACTGCATCTCAGTCACGCCGCTAGCTGGGGACTAGGGCTCCAGCACAGATGTCTTTGAAGGACAATCCAGGCCCACACTGTAACAGTTCCACGATGGCAAACACTTAAAAATGGAAGTATTTCTGGAATTGGAATGTGGAAATGGGCGGAGGCTGGAAGAGTTTGGAGACACACGATACATTGCCTTGGACACCTCTCTTCAGAGGGGACGTGGCCAGGGTGGGTGGTGGTGAGCCCCCTCAGTCTGCCAGCCTGAGGTGTGCAACACTTTATGGTCTTTAGAGAGAGTGGCCGAGACCCTAGGAGCAATGGGGAGAGTGGACTGGGATTAGAGAGAGTGCAAGGTTGGCCTCCTTGAAATATTTTTGATTATGTGAGGTTTACCCAGGTCCTGGTCCTGGATTCCCATGGAGTCATGTGGTTGGCCTAGCAGCCCTGGAGCGGGAGGAAGGCCTACACTATATGTCATGCCTGTGAGCTGAGTGCAGCAACCTGTGTCTAAGAAGAAAACCTGCCCCCCCACCCCCCATGTCAGTGGATAGCTGGGCTCTTGCCAATCACCAGGCAGGTCCTCAGTCACCATTCTATCCTAGAATTAGAGCTGGTTGTCCCTGAGGATCTTAGTGTTCTGGTTCTCAAAGCTGGAGTCGCCAACTGTTACCTTTGGACCCTGGCCCTGGCCAGTCTGAGGCTGCAACTACTCTGGATGAGGAACAAGGAACTGTGGAGAAGTTATCCCATCTGGACAAGGTGCAGCCCTCTTGAAGCTACAGTCCTAAATCAGATTTCATGTGGAGAGCTGCTGGAACCCCAGTGGGCTTAAGAGAAGTTGAGGACAGATAATAGTTCAGATGCCTGGGATTAAGGGGGAGTTGGGACATGAATCCCCTGGATATACTTTGTATGAAGCCTAAAGGATTTGCTACTAAAGAGTGAACTGTAACAAGACTTATGTTTAATTCCTGATTTTCCCTCTTCCCAAGCAGAAGTCTTCACAGGAGGCTGGAAGAGGATGAGGCTGCCACTGATGCCCGCCTGACTGTCAGCGACACTGGAGTTGTCATAGCTAGGTCCTGAGCTGTCTTACAGAGCTCAGAGCTAAGATCCACCTGTCGGAACAGGAGCAGAAGTTGCCAGAACTGTCCCACACGGCTTCCCACAGCGACAGCAGCTGCCTTAATCCTGGCACATACAATGCGGAGTCAGTATCTCAGTCTCTCAAGCCAGGCTCCAGAGGGACTGCCACACTCAGGGGTTCACATAGCACTTGCCTCCTGACTCCTAGTTCAGGGCTTCCAGCCTCTGTTGTCTCCAAAGTCCTGTGGTCAATAAATGGTGCTTATATGTGGCTCTATATAGCCCAGTGGCTCTCAACCTGTGGATCTCAACCCCTTGGTCTTTTGAACGATCCTTTCACGGGAGGCTCCTGAGACCATCAGAAAACACAGATATTTATAACAGAACAGTAGCAGTATTACAGTTATGAAGTAACAATGAAGATAACTTTATGGCTGGGGTACCACGGCATGAGGAACTGTATTAAGGGGTCGCAGCATTAGGACGGTTGAGAACCACTGATAGCTCTTATAACTAGGGACTCAAATGTATAAAACCCTTATAGGTTCATGGACCAGCATGAGCTGCGCTAGCCCAACCATGGCACTCGTGTATATGGACACCCACATCGTGGTCCCACCTGAAGCCCCGGCAGTTGTGAGGTGAGTAACGTTCCCTCGGTCGAGTAAGTGACTGCTACACCTCTGATGGAACTAGCTGTGCATCTACCCTGACTCTCTTGGGCCTCCTGAGGTACTGTCTTAGAGTTGTGGTAAAATACCTTGATCAAAGTCAATCTGGGGAGGAAAGGGTTTATTTCAGCTTACAGTTTCACTTCCTAGTCCATCATTGAGGGAAGGGCAGCGCAGGAGCTTAAACGGGACAGGAACCTGGAAGCAGGAGCCAAAGCCGAGGTCATGGGGGAAGGCTGCTTACTGGCTTGTTCCACATCTTGCTCGGCCATCATTCTTCTCGCACCCACAACCACCAGCCCTGGGAGGCACCACCCGCAGTGATCTGGGCCTTCTCACACTGTCAATCAAGAAAATACACCACAGGCTTGCTCACAGGCCAATCTTGTGGGGGCATTTTCTCAATCGAGGTTCTTTCTTCCCAAGTGACTCTGGCTTGTGTCAAGTACACATAAAACTACCCAGCACAGTTTTCTACATGGCCGCCGGGTATCTTTGGGCTTACAGTCAGGAATGTGAAGTGGAACAATTTTTATCCCCAAGGTCCTCTTTTTTTCCAGATAACTGCCTACCAGTCTTGTAGGCAGTCAGTAAAAGACAGTCATATAGTTCAGAGAGTAAGACAAACAAAAGGAGGTTACCTTAGTCTTGCTGGGAGATTGAACTGAGCTAACCTGAGCTAACTTTCTCCAGGGCCCAGCTGGAACAACTTGGAGCAGCTCTGACAGGGTGGCCCCTTTCCCAGGGCCTGGATCTCCCCAGAATTTCTGCTTCTCAGAGAAGAGGCAGCCACTGAAGTGACCCTGTTCTCTCAGTTCTGCAGCCTTCTCCAAGGGCTGCATCTGGAAGAGCAGACAGGCCAGATGTGCCCGCCCTGGGTCCCAGCAGCAGGTGCCATTGTTGGGGCTCAATATGCCTACAGAGGTCCCTGTGTAGGTGAAGTTAAGGCCCAGTAGGGCAGGGGGCAGGACAGTTCTTTTGGGGATCCCAGTAGCCACCACTTCCTCCACCCACCAAAGGCTCCTGCCTCATTTTGCTTTCCAGAAACAGTATCACTTGCTAGAAGAGTTAAATCCCTTTGTCCTTCCTGGAAGTCAGTGAGAAGCTGAGTTTTGTGAGTATGCATAGCAGATCCAGGCTAGTGCTGCCTGAGCCTTTTGCCTGGTCACTGGCCTTGTAGCTGAGTGTCTCGTGTCCATCTAGGCACTGGACCCCAAAGAGCTGATCTGCATTATTAGCTATAAATCTCAGGAAGCCCTACAGGCCTTGTAACTGAGAACGCCCCAGATGAGGTTGTACAGCAAACTGGGAGAGAGGATGAGGCTACCCTGATGTCCATCTGACCATCAGAGATGGGTGGAGATGGATCTTGGGATGCACCCTGCAGAGCTCAGTGCTAAGGTCCACCTCTCAGAGCAGGGACAGAGATTGCCAGGGCTGTCCCCACAGAGCTTTTCAGAAAGGTAGCAGCTTGATAAGCTCCTCTCCTAAGGGACGAGCAGGTCAGAGCCAGGACCTCAGTCTCCCAAGTCCTACTAGGTGTTAGGCTCCAGAAAGACAGCTCACACCCTAGCAGAAGGGCTATAAAACACCGAACTTGAATGGTGCACACCAGGATAAGAGCATTGGATTATCCTAATCAGCCTTCATGCTGCCCTGTAAGGTGGAAGCTGTGAGGCCCTCATTTTACAGATAAGAAACCTGAACACAACCTAAAGATATGGCGGGCACTGGGGAGAGCCTGGGGAAATGCCTAGGGGCTGGAAAGCACATGAGCAGGGGTGTGTGGTGCCAAGTGAGTGGGAGTGCAATGACCTGGCTGGGCACCAAATGCTTAACTAGGGACCAGGGCTAACTTATCTATTACTTGTTTTTGTGTATTATGAGTGTTTTTGCCTGCATCTTTGCTTATGTATCCAGTGCACGCCTGGTACCAATGAAGGCAAGAAGAGGGCATCAGATCCCCTAGGACTAGAGTTACAGACGATCGTTAGCTGTCATGTGGATGGTAGGAATTGAATTTGGATCCTCTGGAAGAATAGCTAATATGTTTAACCACTAAGCCATCTCTCCAGCCCTGGACGAGGGGCCTAAAAGCAAGTTTTTTGAGCTAAGTTACAGGGTCATCGTGTAGGCATTGAAGTGCTCTTCCATGGTCACAGGAAAAGGGGGTTCAGGCAAGTGCCGCAACTGTCCAATCTGGAGTTGGCTGGGGCTTCAGTGGAGGCAAAAGACATTCTAAATCAATTGACTCACAGACATTACTAAGAAGCCGAATGGGGATGAGGATGGAGTGGTCAGTCCCAAGAGGAGCTTGGAACTACTCTGAGCTAGAGAATGGGGATTTGGAGACAGTGAGTCTAAGAGAAAAGGATACTCTTAAAACATCCTAGAGGCAGTATTTCGCATCCAGAGATCCAGATGTGACCACACGGGAGAACAGTATCCATTTGGGAAGATGCTTCCAGGCCTTGGGGCTGACAACAACAGTAACAAGCCATCTGCCATGTATAAGCGGTGATGAACGCCACAAACCTTTGGTCCTAAGTCAGACAACAGCACATCAGGGATGCCTGCCTGGCCCCTGTTTGTACCTAGTCCTCTAACATCTGGGCAGGAGAGAAGGTGAGCAGGCTACAGAGGCCACCTGCATCCCAGGGCCTTACCTCACAGGTTTGGCAGCTGGTTAGAGGCCCAGAGCCAACACAGGTCCCTAGGCAAAGGGGAAAATGGCCAAAGCAAACAGCACCAGACTCTGGCGAGCTTCCTCTTGGCTACTCAGCTTTCACATCCCGCTGCAGAGGAACCAGACAAGAAGCCCTGGGTTTTGTGGAGGAGGCAGGACAAGTAACCGGTGCTGAAAGAGGACTCCTGTACTCTGGATGTGAGATGGGGCTGGCAGACATCATGCTCTGGCTCTTGACTGGCAGGTGAGTTGAGAGGTAAGTCCCCATCGCGTTGGGAGGAAGAAGAATTTCAGGCCTCAAGGTCTCATTATGTAGCCCTGGTTGGCCTGGAACTTGCTGCATAGCCCAAACTGACCTCAGATTCAGCAGAGGTCTGCTTGCTTCTGATTCTTGATTGATGGGACTAAAGGCATGTGCCACCATTCCTGGTAAAACTCTCCTTCACTTTATCCTGGCCCCTTACAGCTGTTTATTCCTTCAAACTACGTGTCACATGACATTCAAGTACATTTGTAAAAGTTAAAAGCAGCACTTTAATAACATACTGCTTAAAAGTTGAAATTCTTTCTTAGCATAAAATCCATCAAGGTAAACAGCAAAAACAAACAAACAAAAAAACCCAAATGCTTGCACCAGGGCCTAGGATGGGAATTGGTTTTTATTTTAAAGATGTATTTATTTTTATTTTAAATGTATGAGTGTTTTGCCTATATGTATATCTGTGCACCACAGACATGTAGGACTTATAGAGCCCAGAAGGGAGGCTTCAGATCTCCTGGAACTGAAGTTATAGGCAGCTGGACATGGGTACTAGGATCCAAGCTCCAGTCCTCTCTGCAAGAGCTGAAGTTACACTGTCTGAGGTGGGTGCTGGGAACCAAACCCAGGCCCTCTGGAAGAGTAGCCAGTGCTCTTGACTGCTAAGCCATCTCTCCAGCCCCAGGGATTAGAATCTTATGGTGGTCTAAGCTTCCACTTTCTTTCAGTGTTTGATTTTCATCAGACAGGCCTGAGGGACTCGACTCACAGGTAAGTGGTTAGGAACAATGGTGTGTTTCTCAGCCTCCCTGACAGTCTCTGACTGCCACAGAAGGCTCACTTCAAGTTCAGGTCATGGGGAAGATTCTGGCGTGTGATAATTGTGGGCTGCTGTTTAGATATAATCATCATTATTAATTATTTGTGTGTGGGGGTGTATGTGCCACGGTGGACTTGTAGAGATCAGAGTACAATTTTGTGGAGCCCATTCTCTCCTTCCGCCTTCACATGGGTTCCAGGGATTGAACTCAGGTCACCATGAGTGTTTTACTCACTGAGCCATATCACTGTTCCTAAAATTATGTATTTATTTTTTTAATTAATTTTTTTAGTTAGCATACAAAGTAATGAGTTTTCATTGTTAGATTTTTGTATATGTGTGTTTATACATTGTTTTTTTTTTCTTTTTGGGGGGACATTACAGGATTTCTCCATGTAGCTCTGGCTGTCCTGGAACTCAGAGATCCACCCACCTCTACCTCCTCCATGCTGACACTTAAGGCGAGCCACCATGCCTGGCTACATTGTATCTTGTTTTTATTCATTCCCCACCCTCCCCCTCTTTTGTTTGTCCTTTTCCTTCCCAATGTTCCCTTCTCTTTTCCTGTCATATATGAGTGAGTATTGGGCATAGAGTCTGCATATGAGAGAAAACATTTGATATTTTGCCTTGCCCCTCATTACCCTCTTCTTTCCCTTACATAGTCCCTCTTCTGTGTCCTTCTTTGGTGTGTGTGTGTGTGTGTGTGTGTGTGTGTGTGTGTGTGTGTGTGTGTGTTCTGCTTATGAGAAAAAACACTGGACATGTGTCTGAGTCTGGTTTATTTCTCTTAGCATGATGATCTTTGTTCCATCCATTTCCCTACACTGTTTGTTTTTCAATATGAAAAAAAGAAAATGGGGGGTGAGAAAAAAGAGAAGAAAAGAGGGAGAAAGAAAAAGAGAAAGGAAAGAAAATTAGAAGAGTGTCAACAAAATGGGGATGCAGGTATTTGCTGCCTGATAATCTGTTACCTGTGAAAGGAAAAAAATGCATATGACATTCACATGAGCACCATGGCATTCACATACATGTGTGTGTGTACAAACACATATACACAACAAATAAATGTCAAAAGTTTTTTCCTTAGAAGGGAGGGAGAGAAGGAGGAGGAAGGAACTTGTGGGAGGGGCATGAGGCATCAATTTTTTTTCTGGGCTGACTGTTATGTTCCTGAAGCCTCCAGACCATCCACTTCTTGTGTCCTGGAGGCATCTTCTCCCATCCAGCATCTGTCACAGCAACTGCATCTGGGTTACATGTTTCTGAAAGGTCTCTGGAGTACACAGCCGCGACCTGGCTACACAGTACACGTGCCAGGTCCACGATCTCTGGTTCTAAGGCAGTGAAAAGAAGGCCCAAACAGGAGGCGTGGTCTAGGGTCTTCCCCAGGTTTGATCGTGCCTTTAAGGTGGGCAGACTGGGGAACCCAGGGCCCCACAAAGTCTCAGGTTTCTCTGGTTCTGGGTACCTTCATTTCTGAGAACTGGCTGTGCTTTGGAAAGAGAGAAATGAGAAGCAAACCCTTTTGGGCCCCAGCATTACCCCCCCTTTTCAATCTTCTTCCGCTGAGTCACAGTCAAGAGCCAGGCATCTCAGCCTCCCTAGGGCCACTGGCTGGGGCAGAATTCAGGGTCAGGTGAGGACATAGCATCTGAGACAAGCTCTCTTTCCTGCCAGCATCATCTGTGAGTGGTTCTGGGCAGCTGAGGGCTGAGACCACCTTAGCTTAGGGGAGGGGGAGCTGAGATGCTTTATGCCCTGTCCATTCTGTTTCCTTGTCGCATGTTTGCCCCTCAAGCTTTTACTAAGTGTCAACTGTATGTGTGCTGGATAAAGGAAGGTAGGTGGCCTTTAGGTTCCTTGTCTTTGGAGAGCTCATGGATGGAGACACAATCCTTCTGATTGTCCCCCAGTGAGGGACTCTGGGTCTTTAGGATTTCTCTTGTCAGCAATGGGGACCCACACAGGTTTTTCCCTCCAGGGAGAGCTGGCCATATTATAATGCTTATCAGAAAACTGCATATATACCTCTGCACAGGAATGTACATGCGCATTCATTAGCATGGGTGTGGCATTTGAACGCCAGCTGGAATTCATGATCATAGGTGTCCTTAGAGAACCTCTGTTGGGTGGAAACTGGGTCAGAGCTGTGTGTGTGTGTGTGTGTGTGTGTGTGTGTGTGTGTGTGTGTGTGTGCGCGCGCGCACGCGCGTGTGCGTGCATGTTATCCTGTCTCAGAGGCCCAACCACTTCTGTGTCATGGTAGCCTTGGAAGCCCCAGCACATCACCTCCTTTCATGGAAAAGAAAGTTGAAACTGAAGGTTGGTCTCCTTTCTTGGTTTGCCTGGTGTCACACAGTGTTTTGGGGGGTTAGGTCTGGGAGGGTGACTACCCAGATCTCTTACAGTTTTGGAGCCCAGCTGAGGACCAACCTCAGATCCTTCTAAGCTTCAGTGGCCTTTCTCCAGGATTTCCTGCTCTCTATACCTTTGCTAGGACTGTCCTGGCTAGTGTCCTGGATCTGTCCTCTCTCTCCTGAGTGAACCGGCCTCCCATTCTGTTGAAATGCTCCCCACCTTGCTCATCCTCTGGGATGTTCCTGTGACTCAAGACTACTTCCTTCTAGCCTTTGTCCCCTTTATGTCCACCCACTAAGGCTAAAATTGGCCCATGTACCACTTTTTCCTGTCCCTTATATAAGAATTGTGTTGGGCTGGGGTAGATAGCTCAGTGAGCAAAATGTTTGCCATGCAGGCATGAGGACTGGATCCATATAAAAGCCAAGCGTGGCTGTGCCCTTTTATAATCCCAATGGCTGGGGAGGCGGAGACAGGAGGATTCCTGAAACTCACTGGTTAGCTAGTCTAGCCTACTTGATGAGTTCCAGACCAGTGAGAGACGCTAATTCAAAAGAGGAGAGTGCCTGAGGAATGACTCCCAAAGTTGACTCTGGTCTCCACATGCATATTTACACACACACACACACGCATGCATACACTCATGCATGTGTGCACGTGCACACACACACACACACAAGTACGATGAAAGCTGAGCTTTTTATCCACTGTGTAAGCAAATGAGTTAGCCTACCATGTTCTCAAAGATGCTAGCAGGAGCCAGGCGGTGGTGGCGCACGCCTTTAATCCCAGCACTCGGGAGGCAGAGGCACGCGGAGGCACGCGGATCTCTGTGAGTTTGAGGCCAGCCTGGTCTACAAGAGCTAGTTCCAGGACAGGCTCCAAAGCTACAGAGAAACCCTGTCTCGAAAAACCAAAAAAAAAAAAAAAAAAAAAAAAAAAAAAAAAAAAAAAAAAAAAAAAAAAAAAAAAAAAAAAAAAAAAAAAAAAAAAAAAAAAAAAAAAAAAAAAAAAAAAAAAAA